>JANHQD010001842.1:0-83764 GCA_024721195.1 Marasmius sp. AFHP31
CGGGGCCGCGACAAGTCGCGGAATGGTGGGCGCTTGATATGTGGACAATGATTCTGAGCGAAGCAGCTACAAATGGTCATCAGGCCACTGCATGACTCCGAATTTGAAGAGCGGTGCATAGTTACCGTGGTCTTTGCCCCTCTTCCGTTCTTGCTATTACAGGTATGTTTAGACATAGATCTATAAGGATGGTACCGCCATTTGTGCGGGAGCCTCGTGGCGGTATTGGTGTTGAAAAGATGTCCAATCATAACGCCAGCGGATCCATCCAAGTTGGGAAAGGAATCAATGCCCTTTCAACAAGACTCGCCAGGACTACGAAGTTGAACGTTGAACTGTCAAGAGATGTCTGAATTCCGGTGTTGGTCGTGACACTGACCAAGACGGCAAACATAATGATTCGATAGGTTGAAGGCCTTGGACTTGGGGTATGACTAGATCATTGTCAAATCGGGATGAGTCGTGGGGAACATGCACATTGACTCGTGTGAATCAGGAACGAGTCAAACGAACGGGTAACAGCACTTGCCAAATAGGGTCAAATGGTCCGTGCGCGCAAATTTCCAGTATATAACCCAACACCGAACAATTCGGATTCTTTATCTCTTGTGCTCGGGCACGTACTATCGCCAGTGAGGTCTTTACCGAGGCATAGTCTTTTGCTGATTGCAAATTACACATCCGAAACCGTCTGTCAGCTTCGGCTTTCAGCAATTTTTGGCAACCATACCCTCTCTTGTGATCTTCTTTCTTCGGGACGATTTTCTTGAAAATCTGAAGGAAAGAAGTCGCTTTGTTACGAGTAGATGACACTTTCCTTACATTATTGTACACGCTGATCAATACATGGATCCTTCCAAAATTACCACTACTTCCAAGTTGAACTGAGTGTCTGAGAGCCTGAAGCTGCAACAGTAGCTTGCCGATTTGGGTCTGACTCCCAAGAGACCTGTATTGAATGGTGTTGAGTGAAGAACGGCTAGAAGAAGAGCGGGAAAGGATAACTGACACTTCCATCAGCTTGCTTCCTGAGGAACTTGTACTCGAACTGTGTGTTGGCGGGAAGGTTAACCGTCACAGACCATTGTGGGTAGTTTGCAGAGGATAAGGGGAGCTGTTGAGCGCACTGGATCAGGGTCAAGGGTTGTTGGTACAACAAATGAACACCTACCGCAGACGCTGGGGCCCAGGTTCCAAGCTGTGCGATGCTACCTGCAAGAAAGATGTTCTAATTCGGAAGGATGTCAGTTTGATATATGGTTTGGTGGAAAGTTGAATCAGAAGCAGATCACCTCGCCGAATGTTGTAGTTGCTGTTTCTATGAAAGTAACGGCGACAGTTCCTGATCCCCCGCCTCCCCCGCCAGTACTGCCGCCGCTGCCTTTCGCACCGGTATGAATAGCGAGTGCGCTTCTCGCCGGGACAGTTGCGGTAAAAGACCCTCCGGACACCGTTACACTGATAAATTAGTCTCAGTAATGAGCCACGCAGATCAAATAGCCTACTTACCCGGTACCAGTGCACGATCCTGACGAGCTTTTGCCGGTGATAACATCACAGTAGCTTCCATCTGCTAGCGAGGTTCTAAACGTAGCGCTCCATGCGGAATCGGCGTTGTTAATAGCCACATAACCAGCAGATCCTGCAAAGCACGCGAATTTATGATCTGTGCCACACTTGTGCCGGCGAAGTTAGTACCCACCTCGTCCGAAAGCAATTTGCTGTGACTGAGGGGAGATCCAATTCGTGATCCCTGCGGAGCCTACCGTGTTCCTGAAGCCAACCATCCCGGAAAACGCGACCCAGCGATGTTGGCAAAGCCAACCGTTGGAGCCGCCAGTAGCGCTACAGGTTCCCGCACCTAAAAAGATTGAAGACAGTCAGAGCTCGGCAAGGGGGGATTTAACGGGTTGCTCACCGCTGTTCGGAGCACCGGCATCATTGTTGGAGAAAGAGTAGCTCGACAGGATTGTGGGCGTTCCGTACGGGTGAGCGAGGGAGAAGACTGTTGCCGTGACATAGGTGTTCGAAGGTGAATTGCTGTTCAGAGAATTCCCACCCTAGGATTCGTGTGTGAGACCAGACAGCCATTGTGCGCTGGGTTCATAACAGGAACTAACACGTTCGGTATCGTGGTTCGCCACAAAGATGTTCGCTTGCGATCCGGGTACCCAGCCTGAAGAGGGTTTGATTGAGAGAAGTTGCTCAACGGCAGAAAGGGACTTACCTCTGTTATCGAGGTTTTGGAGTCCTGAGATTCCGCCACTCAAGAAAGCGTCCCTTAGTGCTGTCGTATATCTGAACCTATGACCCTGTGAGCCCGAGAACCAATGTATCGTATGCTTTGCTACTTACTCCTGGACGTCACCTACAAATGAACGAGTTGAGCTTCCTAACCTATCAATGAACCAGCATTAACTGACCATTGTTCACGTACTCGGAAGGCACGATAGGTTCACCGCCTCCAAATATCACCTCTTGCGTGATATATGGCTTCGAATTTAGCCGTCCCAAGATGTTCGCAATGTCTCCTGTGGCAATATCTGAAGTCACAGGCCAACGTTAGCACGCGCAACCAGGACTTCACCGCCCCGCTCAAACGGAGTTTTCTCACGTTTAGCGGCATCCAACCGTAGACCATCGATACCAAGAGAAAGAAGGTCGTTAGCGTATGCAGCCAATCGACCCCGAACATAGTCCGTGTCCGTGGCAAGACTGGGAAGCAACAGCAATTGAGAATTCCATGCGGTGCAAATATCAGAGTATTATCAGGTGGAATTTAGACTTACTCTGCGAGGTTGACGAGTTCACATGTTTGCACTTCGACGCGGTTCCCATAGTTCACGATGTCGTCACCGGGTTCCAAGCCGCAATGATGGAAGTCCTGACGGGATGAAAGGTTAAAAGCACGATTGTCGGATGTAGCGTGGTTGCAAAGTTGAAGAGAACGTGAAGGAAAGCGTTTTTAGTGGTCAGTGTAGTTCCGGAGCTCAGACGAGGCCTTGCAGGCGTACCTGGTTTTGATAGATTCCCGGATAATTGTAGTGCGTGAAGGACGATCCAGCAGTGCCGGTGCCAGAATCGGTGCCGGCCATATGATTGAAAAGTGTATCTGTTTTTAGAGGCTTCAGCCGAGGGACAGATGGTATGAAAGGTACTGGCTCACCTGCGATGACCTTCACCCCGGCCGCATGGCAGGTAGATATCATGCTATACGCCATGTGAAGGGAGGTCCAGGATTAGGTATGGGTAAAGAGATTTCGCGAAGCGGCGAAATGAGCTGAAACTTGACGACTAACCTTTGAAATTGCTGTCGGTTGCCGCGTTTGGAGGTGAGAATGTACGAGACGGGCTGGTAGTCCGTCCACCACTGAGAGCCTTGGATATGCTCTTGAGGCGGGCTTACTGGAAGAGTTCGATGATCAAGATAACAAATCTTATGGAGGTAAAGGAATCGATGACTCGCCTTGAACGAATCCATAGCCTGCGGGTCCAATGAAGTTGGTGCATTCAGAGGCAATACTGGTAGTGAACGATGTTGTCAGAGATAATAATACGGAACGTCTCGATTGAGAACTCGCCTATCCCAGGACCATTCGAACATCTGGATTATGACAGATTTGGAGCCAGAGGGTGCTCGTCCATGGATGGTAGCATTCTCCGCGACCGGAACACCCAAAACGCCTTGAAGGCTTGCGAGTGACGCGAATCCTGCGAGTACGGTGGTGAAGATCGGAGACACCATGTTCGTTGTTTCAGTGAGTTACAAGCGGACCCTTTTATAGATGCTCGGAGTGAAATCATGCGCCTGTCGCGTATGACACAGGTCGACGGTCTTCTCTTCCACCGGACGGCTTCAATTCAGACTGTCGCCACGCAGCTAACGTATTGTGGTTGTAAACGGATTGGATGTATGACGATGAGAACTAGTTGGCTCGATGGAGATCCATCAAGGTTAGTGCAGTGACCGTCAGAGCGACGATCGGAAAATGTGGTGGGTGACAAAGCCAGCTGATACGACGGCGCGTAAACAAAACAAAGTTGAAGCCAAACATCGCGACTCACGCTCGTCACTCCTCTCCACGCTTCGATATGGCTTAGTCCGTTATATCCAAATGCTTTTACAAGTACACTGCATGGTTCTTCTTGTGAGCTTTAAATTCTGATCCCTGGGGCCTAACCCTCTGCCGCTCTGGATCCTATTTGACGACCACTCTAATCCGCCGAACGAACCAAGAAATAGTTCGCACCGACCAATTTCAGGCCATACTGCTTCCCAAACTCAACCGCATTCCAGCTCCTCCTCTCCTCCAGTGCGGCGCCGTGTTCTTTCGCATCCTGCGGGATAGAGTAGCCGCCTTTTGGCTCTTGGAATAGAAGGAAGGCTAAATGAGACGAGAAACCGAATTAGCTGTTGCGAACAGAGCTCGAATGAAAGAGTTGAGCTCACTGTATCGGTGAAGACCAGATCCAGGAGGGGGTCCTGGAGGTCGATATGGAGTGGTAGAGGGCTTTGTTTTCAAGGCGACCAGGTTCTCGGTCTCAGATGAGCTTTCAGCGGGAGATTTCAACCCAGTAATCTATCAGTTATATCGTCAGAAATCTTCCATCCAGTTTGAGAGATATCAATGGAAACACACCACCCAGTGCCTAAATTGTCTGTACTTTGGCTCTGCGCGAGAAGGGGCGTCTGGATCCGTCATGACCAAAGTGTATGTCGTCTCGTTTCCTGTAAATTCTCCTGCTGCTTCATCTGAGGCAATCATTGGCGTGAAATTGATTTCTGGCTCGTCTAAGGTGTCATCTCTGATGAGCTCCGTGCTCAAGACCGCCTCTTTTCCGTTTGGGTAGATGACAGAGAATAGAACTGAAGGATTGAAGTCTTCTGGAACGACATCAGGGATTATCTGTTCACGTTTGAGGGCGTTTACAACTGCGCTGAGGGGGTCGGCCATTTGCTATCGATAGTGAGGGCAGAAGTGGGTGATGGAGGAGAAGAATCAGAGCAGATCGCCAAACAATAATGAGAGCTAGACGTCAGTGGCATAGAGCGGTGCGTCGGACCGTACCGGATCGACGGTAGGGCGGACCTGATCCGGTTGCGTTTGCAGCAAGCGCCCATGCGATCACGTTCTCACCAACACTCATCTTGACTCTGACGCTCGTGTTCACGGCCCCGTACACATAGTTGCTGGAGACACTGGCGGAGGAAATCTGTGATTTTTTGGACTTCCCAAAACTGTGAGTACGCCATAACTTTTCCAAACCATGACTCACCCGCAGATATATAGTAAACTAGAACACGAATTATGTCTAGCAGCCGCCTGGGACATGACCTACAAGTCGGAGGAGATGCGAAGGAAGAAACTTTTTTTGCAGAATTGCTGGCATTATCCACTTCGAATGATCCCCCTTCCTTATACGAGGAGTTTCGTACCCAATTCGCCATATCTTCAAAGGCACTCGAAGAGCTCGATTCACGGATTCGAGAGCTATCAATATCGGCCATTCCAACATCTCTCAAGGAAGAGCGGGCACGAGAAGTCGAGAAAAAGCGGCTTTACTTGTCCATTCTACAACCCATCCGTCGACTTCCTCCAGAAATTCTTGCAGAGATCTTTCGCATCCGAACTTACAACGACGTAGACCTCCAGTGGAGGGACTTCCCTGGAAGTCTCGATACTCGCAAATTCCCGTGGGCGCCAGGTCAGGTTTGCCGTACTTGGAGGCTCGTTGCATTGTCCACACCAGATCTATGGGCAAAAATCAACGTATCTTGGACGGGGAGAGTTTCACCTGAGCGTGCGGCGTCGCTCGAGTGGCTGATGTCGCTCCATCTAGAGCGTGCTCAGGAACAGCCTCTAGATATCTCTTTCTATTCCGGAAATCTCTCAGACTCTCCAAACGGCCGTCTCCAGGATAAACTCCTCCTGCTCCTCTGCTCACGAGCATCCCAGTGGAGATCCTCACGGCTAGGAGGCGACGTGGAGGGATTTGTCCACTTATGTCCTTTCCGTGGAGCTTTCCGTCTGTTGGAGAATCTAGAAATCCACTTTTTGAACGACGACTGGACCATAGATTTGATTTGTCCGTTTAGCGTTTTCGAGGATTGTCCTTCCCTAACGCGATTTGTCCTGCGTGGTGAGCCTGCAATACTTGTCCAGAAAGAGAATCAGATACCGTGGGGGCAGATCACTCACTATGAAGCACGACAGACCGAAGAATGGCTTCCCGACACCCACGAACATTTTGAAGTTCTTCCGAAGCTAGATAGTGTCAGGGTCTGCGTTTTGGACGCCTATTACTCCGATTCGCGTCCTCGCGTACTCCTGGCTCCGAACTTTGAATTCCTTCACACTCTTGTCTTACGCCACGCTGGGGCTATGTCGGTAGGCACGGGTATACCTATATTATTGACCTGGTTGGTTGTACCTGCGCTCCGCATTCTCCGGTTCCCCGATGGGTTCGATTGCCCAGTGGAATTGATCGACTTCCTTGATCGATCACAGTGTTCCCTCAAAGAGTTGGCCCTCACTATGGACGGCGAAATGGCCTTCGCTCACGATTTTGCTGACAACCTGATCCGCCTTCTGAAATCTGGTGCGCTACGCGGTCTGCGCACATTCCAGTTCAGAGGAACGTGTTGGCGTGATGACGAATTTCAGCAAAGGATGTGGGACGCCATTTTCGAAACGTTGACCTTTGGAGTAAAAGGCGATCAACTGCTCATGCCCCAGCTTCGGCGTTTGACACTTGATGGGATCACGACCACCAGCTATCCCCCAACGATACGGAACGACGAAGCCCTTTGCGCGATGGTGTCCTCTCGGTGCTTCATCGAACCAGACATTATGGCTGAACGCGGACTATGCCGACTGGAGGAGATGACTTTGTGGAATTTTGGCGAAGACAACACGATTCCACTGAAGCAGAGCAGTATGGATCGGCTGGGGGAGATTTCATCGACTCAGGGATTGACCTTCAATTGGTATTGGGGGAGATTGGACTGGTCTATTGTCGATTAGGATATAACACCCTGATTGCAGTTCGCTATTCACAGATTTCCGAACCTGATACGATTTCCGCTACCGACCTGAAAGAATCAGGAAGAAATATGTATCTACTTCACATGTCGCGTATAGCCACGTTCTGACAATGGCTCTACACGAAATCTTTTCTTCGTCCACTCGATTATGAGTCCTTCGAGGCACAAATCCTCGATCTCCGTCGTCCCTAACTTCCTTCCTTATTCTCGAGTTCGGCCTTCGGTTGGCTAGCCCGCAGTACGGACGGTTCGAGGGCTTTCCCAACGCCACCTGCAATGGCGTGCCGTGTTTTGGGCATATCAAGCAATTCAGGCTCTTTCGATCTCGAAGCACCCAAGCTGAGGGAACCGATCCCCCACACCGCTGGGTGGTGTGGTTCAGGTCGCGGATAGGTGGGCAAGGTCGAATGGTAGATGGGTGCTGATCGAAAGGACTTCAAATGTTGTCAGGGATCCTGATCTTAGCAAGCTTTCGACTTCCGCTGCGTCTTCCGTGATTACCTTGTAAAGAACGAGCTCCTGGAGGAGCATCTCATCCTGTTAATGAACCTGACGAGGGAGGCTGAGCTCCTCACCAGGCTGTTGTGGAACCTCAAGACTCGCAATGCAGGAAGAGATACGGAGTCCAGAAGGCGTGAAAGTAAAACAATACTTGGAGTAACCGTTACTGAGGATCAATGTGTGAAGGCGGGGAAGCGTGACTAGATAGTAGAGATGGCTGGATATAGCCGGGAACTGATCGCCTTTTTAAAGCGCAATCCAGCCAGCACATCCGCAGATTTTGTGTCTAAAAGCAAGTTGATCAGGATAAATTGGGGCATCCCCAATGACAAAACGAAGTTTCGCCTGGTTTGTGTGTCCGGTGAATGTTAAAAGGCAAACTGGTATAACACTAGCATCGACTTGCAAGCGAGCGAAACAAGAGAGGAGGTCCAAGGGCTTCATATATCCATACACTCATCGTTCTCGAGTACATCTAGCACTGTGGATCGTCAGAATGGCACCGCGAGACAAGTTGTGGTGGTCATTTGAGAAGATCAAGACGTCATGTGATGGACGCGTCAAAACGACAAACAGAGTCCAAACAACACGCTTTTCCCCGGAGCTGCATTACACCTTCAACTTGCATGAAAATGATGATATCAAACTTCAAACCACCGGTATACACAGTTCTATCGAGGTACAGCTACTCTAAGTCTGATCAGGTCTGGCGCGGTCGTTGAACGATCTGGAGAGCAGCAACATTGTCCTTCAAGTCGTCTCTCTCATTGCGACTGACATCTATCTGTTGTCTGTGCCGTTGCTCCTCCAGGACCCATGTAGCTGGATATCCAAAGCTCTTCTCTCGATCGGGCTCTCCAATATACAATGTCATCTTTTCGAGTCGGTTCCCCCCAGCGACGGCTCGCCAAACCCCGACCGCAAAATCTTTATCAGGTTTCGCATAGACTTTGTGATAGTATTCACTATCGGAGGCATGCCTATCGTGAGACATCCCAAAGTGCTTGGAGTGTATCCCAAGATCGTAATGTAGGACTAGACGGCGAAGGTTGTGCAGCGAGGATATGATTCTATAATGCTGATGTTCATTGGCTTCCGGATCGATAGTTCGATTGAGATCGACCTCCAAATGTTCCAGGTGAGGAGCGTCGGAACGAATGAGCTCCATTTCGCTCAGAGTAAGCGTAGGGCGTGAACCTCGCGGGCTCTCTACCTGATGAAGGGACAGCGTACGCAGGAGTTCTCCGCGATGGCGGAGGATGAGAGGGAGATCGATGAGCCCGTGATAATTGACAATCGAGAGGGACTCGAGCTGGTAAAGTGAACACAGGAAGTTCATAAGGCCTGATTTGAATTGCTCGTGTGACTGATGATCATTGTTTGGAACGAGGCGAGCCACTTTGAAAGAAAGATGCTTAAGTCCACTAAAGATTTCATTATTCGTGGCGTATTCCATCGTTTCCGCGTCCGAAATTCCTCCCAATTCTAAAGTCTCAATACTTCGAAGGTCAATGAACTGTTCCCAGTTCTGTAGGAGGCTGGAGCTCGGAGTACCCCACTTGATCCTCTTCACACTTCTCTTCCTCAGCGGCTTCGCCACCGTAAATCTCGCCCTCTCCTTCTTGATCTCTGCCATTGCCTCCATGGTGAAGGCGTATATCGTACAGCCACCAGCAGCCCGACTGGTGAGACTGAACTCTTCAAGATTCGGCGACAACGCCAAGATCCGGTTGAATGCTGCGCTGTTGAAATCCATCTGCGGACCTCCATGGATGAAACATGCCTCTATACTCCGCAGGAAAGGCGAACGCGCCAAAGCCTCCTCATACGTATCCCCAACCTTCGCATCGGAGCGGAGCCGGGTCCAGTTCTTGACGTGGAGGCTACAGGAAGGGTGTTGCTCTTCGAGGAGGGTAAGAATGATGGCGGGCACTCTTTCGGCGCAGTCAAACACTAGTTTCTGTAGGTTGTCAACGCGGGATAGAAATTCGATGAAAGAACCCCATCTCTCCCGGACAGCCTCTTCGGGAGGTGTGAACGGCGGTTCGCTGGCGTTCCTACTCCATCTAAGGTTTAGATCTTCACCCGGCCATGCTACGAAGCTCGAGTGAACGGTAACCGTTCGGACTCCCTTCCAGACTGCGGATTTTGGGGGCAGTTCTAGAAGCGAGTCGAGCTGTCGAAGGGTGCGTGTGTATGGAACTTCCTCCCCGGGAGCAAGGCGCTCAGGTTGGCCGTAATCGTGGTGTTGGCTGAGATCAAAGTACAACTCTCGGTATACAAAAGGTAGGACCGCATCGGAAATGTATTTGTTGACCCGCAAGAGCGAGAAGATTGTGTGTCGTGAGGAGTCATGTATCTGTATTACCAATGGGTACGAGGCGACAGGTCAGCGCTTTGGCGAACGATATAGAGGAGGGAGAGCTCACGGGTTTGAATATCTCTGAAAGGAGCTCTGCACTCAGTTTGTCGAGAGTCAACATGGCCGTTCGATGGGAAGGTGTCCTCCCGAGGTTTATAGGAGTGCTGAAGATTTATCATGAGGTAGTGCGCAGATAATGCACAGCAGTTCCCAGAACGGCAGACTCTGCAATTGGGCTCGAAGGGAGCAGGTCTGGTTGAGCGATCCGTTGATACAAATACTTCTCAATTATATCAAGCCTAGAGTATCTTGATTGAGGGAGCCTGAGACGGGATGCCAGATGGACGAACCTGCACACGAAAGATCATCAAAATCACCATGATCAAGGCAACAGTCAACTTCAAAAATACCCAACTTGACTCACGATGTTGAGTGATCAGCTAGTATAATAAACGAAGCAATTGCAGGACAGAGAAATCGGACATTGACGTTGTAGTCGGAGGCTTGAAGTTTTGTCAATTTAAGCGCCCGTGCAATCACTTTCTCACCAACACTCACGTACGCAAAGTTACTGAAGACTTGCTGAAGACGCTGGCGGAGGGAGTTTGCGACATTGGAGACTTATTACTGTGAGTGAGGCCATATCCCATAGAAATTGCTACTTATCCGCAGATCGTAGTCAAGAACATCGCACCAAAAATGCTCTACAGTCGGATGTGACCTACAAGTCGGAGGAGATATGAACCGAGAAGCGCTATCTGAGAAAATACTGGCACTATCCACGTCGAATCATCCACCTTCCTCATATGAGCAACTCCGAACCCAATATATTGCATCTTCCACGGCACTCGAAGTCCTCGATTTACGGATTCAAGAACTATCCGCCAGTCTTACATCTCTCAAAAAAGAGCGAGCACGGGAAGCCGAGAGAAAATGGCTTTATGTTTCGATTTTACATCCCATACGGCGACTTCCTCCGGAACTCCTTGCAGAGATCTTTCGGATCCGAATCCACAACGACGTGGATCTCCAGTGGAGGGGCAAGTTCCCTGGAAGTCTTAATACTCGCAAAGTCCCGTGGGTGTTAGGTCAGGTCTGCCGAACCTGGAGGCTCGTTGTATTGTCCACACCAGACTTGTGGGCAAAAGTCGACGTGTCTTGGGCTGGCACAGTTTCGTCTGAGTGCGCGGCCTCGCTCGAGTGGTTGATGTCACTCCATGTAGAGCGTGCACGGGGACAACCTCTGGATATTTCTTTTTACTCCGGATCATTATCCTCGGACTCTTCGCACGGCCGTCTTCAGGATAAATTTCTCTCGCTACTCTGCTCACGGGCTTCCCAATCGAGGAGCGCGCGGCTAGAAGGCGATGTGAACGGCCTTGTCCACTTGCGTCGTTTTGGCGGAACTTTTCATTCGTTAAAGAGCCTGGAAATTCACTTCTCGGATGATGATTGGACCATGGATTTGATCAGCCCATTTCGCATCTTCGAAGATTGTCCCTCTCTAACACAATTTGCTTTGCGTGGTGACCCCGCAGTCCTTCTCCAGGAAGAGAACCAGATACCGTGGGGGCAGATCACTCGCTATGAAGCACGAGAGACCCAAGATTGGATACCAGATAACAGACAACACTTTGAGGTTCTTTCGAAACTGGTTCGAGTCGAGGTGTGCGTCTTGGACACCAGTCTCCCTAATCCCTCCAATCCACCTCCCCCAGCACTTGCAACATTGAGCTTCCACTTCCTCCACACGCTCATTTTACGCTACGCGTTCCATGTGGTCGATATGAGTATGTCATCGCTACTGAATTGGCTGGTCTCACCTTCACTCCGTATTCTCCAATTCCCCAATGGGCTCGATTGCCTGGATGAGCTGGTCGATTTTCTTGATCGATCACAGTGTTCTCTTGAAGAGCTGACCCTCGTTATTGATGGAGATGCAGTCTACTCCTCTCACGATTTCCCGGGCACCTTGGCACGCCTCTCAGAGGCGAGTGCATTACGCAGTCTACACACATTGCAAATCAGAGGGATGCCATGGGCCGCCAACTCGATTCGGCAGAGGATGTGGGAGACCATTTTCGAGTCGTTGACCTTGGGAGCAAAAGGGAACACGCTGTACATGCCCCGCCTTCGGCATCTGACGTTGGACGGGGTTGAAGGTGTCAATTCTACCACAACGATTCGAAATCACGAAGCACTTTGCACAATGGTGTCCTCTAGGTGCCTCAATGAGCCAGACGTCCTCGATGAACGCGAATCGTGCCGTCTGGAAGAGATGACCTTGTGGAATTTTGGTGTAAAGGGGACTATCCCGCTGAAGCAGAGCAGCATGGATCGATTGCTGGAGATTTCGTTGACTCGGGGGTTGACTTTTAATTGGTATTGGGGGGACTCGAAGTGGGACATTGATGATTAGAATGTATTATCTTGGTTGCTATCTACGAAAGCTTTCACAACATCGCCTACCGTGCATCGAGCTTCGATCATAAAAATCAGCCGTGAATCACCGAACGGCTCCCAGCAGCCCGTCCCGAACCACCCAAGATGAAGGAATCTGATACTCATAACTTGGAGTCCGGCCGCTCGTGGATGTACCAAGGAGGTAAGTGACTTTTGTTAACTCAAATTCAATGAAGATGAACCATCGTTGCAGCCAAGATGGAGGTCACGTCAAAGTTCGTTGATACATCTCGGTGATATAGTGTCAGCTCTACGTAACTTGAGTCCTCTTGTTGGCACGTTGGCGAACGGGATGTACTCCCTAGCCCGAGGCTTTGTCCTTTCTCGACCCCCTTTCGCGACTGATTTCACGGCCTAGAAAGCTACTTGGCGCCCCATGACAGAATCCATTATTACCTTGCAATATTGTCACACGCAGGTTCTTGAAAAGCACGAAGATCTATCGTTAACGGTCATTATAGGCTCCAGAGTAAGTAAGATGACGATGAGTACATGCAATGCTAATGAGAAAGGGAACGTGTAACATAAAGACAACAGGAAAAGGAAAATAACGAGTGTGAAGAATCAAAAGGCAATCCAAAAGAAACCCCGCCCTAGTACTTCCTTGGCCCGCCAACAATCCCTTCTATCGAATGATGCTCTAGGTCGTTCCTCGCCTTCAAGATACTGGCGTGCATCTCCTTCATAGCATTGCCCAGCTTGACACCGAACCGACTAAGGATGTCTCGCTGCCAGGCGTCGTACTTGGCGTTCACCCTTGCTTGGACTTGCTCGTAATCAACAACACAGACACCGAATGATTTCTGCGTCTCAGATGTATCGAATGTCGATCGAGTCTTCTTGATCTCCGTGAGCAATTGTTGCCAATGTGCTAGATCCTCCCCGAGTCGGTTGAAGACGTATTCCGCCTCCAGGTCCCAGAGAGATTGGAACAGGAGCCATTTGCTAACATAGTCCTTGATGTGCTGAACTTTGGCTTCAATGAGAGAGAACGGGCGCTCGAGGGTGTCGTCGGTGAATTGAGTAAGCTACGTGCTGCGTGAGTGACAGTAAGGAAGGTCGTGGGTTGAGACGTACGAGGGAGACGTAAGTGGTTTCCACGTCGGTGACTCCTTGCATCTGCAACCCTATCTCGTACCGGGAACTTTGTATCCTTCGTAACCGACAAACAACACCTACAAAAATGTCAGATTCGCTCGCAGAGAATGATGTACGCAAACTGACCTATCCAATCGTGCAACTGCCGAATCCATGTCGCCCGAGCGTGTTCTATCGGCGGATCCAAGAAGATGACTTGGTTCTGTATCCGGATTTCGTGCACAATTGGCTTGACAGTCATGTTCGCCTCCAGGAACTTCAAACGAACAGATATCAGAACACGAGCATGTACAGTAGTCCAACTGAACAAACCTTTTCCTCTTTCCGCTTGTCCCCTCTGCGTTTGTTGGTGATGTCTCTGAACGGTAGCTCCCTCCGCCCATCCTCGTCCGCTGACCTGTCGAGCTCGGAACACCACACTTGGATAACCTGCCGTAGCCTCTGTAAAAGCGCGGCCTCTATCCTCTTGTCCAGTTCGGCGACCCAGTGGTCAAGATTCGCGTAGCCCTCCAGGTTCAGGCGATCGATCTGAACACAGCATCAGATTGAGTGACTTGACAGTAACAAAAGATGAAAACGTACAGCAGCCTGGATCTTGGTCAACAGTTCAGAGAAGGCTTCGGCGGTGTAAGAACAGGTAGAGAGATCCTCGACAGCTCGGAGTATATCTTTGTACAGGTCGATGACATTATTGGTCTTGTCCTGCAAGATCGATATCACGCTTGCAAATTCCCGAACGAATTGGATGTGTCGGTCGTTCCTTCCATCAGGTCCCGGTATATACCGCCCAGACTCATACTGGCTGACGAAGTGATCCCACTTGATATTCATGCCTGATGGAGAACGTCGTCAGCGAATATCCGGGATCAAACTGCCAATCCACTCACCCTTAGCGATCATCCTCTGAGCTTCGTTCCTATACTCCGCCACCAACCACTCAATCCCCTTGTTATTCTCCACCAGATCCAATGTCTGCCCATACGTCCTCACGGTCTCCATCAAACTAACAGCGTGCGGATACACCCTCTTCGCATCCTTCGCCATATTCGTAATCGAATGCGGCACCTGGAAGTTCAACCACAACAAATTCCTCACTTCCTTGAACAGCGTGATAATCTGCGGGTCAAAGTTCACCGCAAGTTGGAATCCGCCGCCACGTAGCCGTACGATTTCGAATAAACGACCGTCGACGCCCATATTCCGCCGGTTGATGTCTTGAAGCCAGGCTTCGTAGACCATGCGAGTGTCGAGTTTCTTCCGGAAGGCACTACTTTCGGATTGAAGTTTTTGACCTTCGGCGTAGAGCTCCCAGCCTTTGCCGAGGACGTCTTCGACGCGTTTCATGTAGGTGAGGAGCTGACGTTCGATCTGGCGGGCCCAGATGATAGCACCGGCTATAGGTGGGAGATCGCGCATTTGGGACATGTGGTAAGCTTCTGAGGATCGGTATTGGGTTTTGAACTGTAAGAGTGTGAGCAAAGTCATGATATGGTGTGAGTCGGACATACCTTGTCGTGGAGGTGCTTTATGTCCTCCTTTACCGAGTCGATAAGTTGGGTTTGGTATTCTTGAATGGCACCGCGGATCTATAACGGATAGTCAACCAACACGTCGATGTGAGGAAGGACGAAAACATGCCTTCGGCCGCACAAAGAGCGCGTTGAACTTTGAGAAAACCCTAAACATCTCATTCGCGTTCCTCGCCGTCCCCAGCCTATCCCTCAACCGTGCGATAATCTGGTTCTCCACTCTCGACACCCTCTCGTTGTACGCATTCTCAGCCGCCACCCAGATTTCCGTACCCTCGACCGAGACGTCCAACACGTCGATCCGCTTCACGATCTCATAAGCCTCCTTGACCTCTTCCTCCATATCCATTCCTCCACCCTCGAGTCCGACACCACCCAATCCCTTCGTAGGCCCTGTCATGACTGCCAGCTGCTCGTGCTGTTTCCGCCAATCACGAAGGTACCGTGTTCGTTCTTGGAGTTTGGCGTGTGCTGGGTTGACTTTGATGGGAATGAACCGCTCTGAACGTTTCCTCGTAACCTCTCGAGCGACGTTCGTGAACTCTTTGATGAGGTCGTCCCACGTCCGGAAGATGTTAGTCGTTTGCGATAACAACCTGTCGAAGGTCTCGTACGGGGTGTAGGGTAATCGATGTGATGTCAATATCCGGAGGAGCTGGTCGTTGAAATCCTTCGAGATGGCCTCGACGAGGGGAAGCGCACGTCGAGTCGGGTAGGGAGAAAGCCTCATCTTTTTGTTTATATGCCCAAAGATGAGATGGAGAGATTCGTGTATCTTGTCAAGATCCGTCGCCGAAAGCAACTCGTTCAAAGGAAACTCCCTCATGAGCATGTTGTACTTTTGCGCCTGGTCCTTTGCGTCCTTCAGACCGGTATCAGTGATGAAGCTGACCGTCGCGTGGAATCGTTTAGCGTTTCGTAGACAGTCCATGACCATGTTGACTTCTTCACTGCGGAGCTGAGCCTCGATGCCATCGATTGCGCGTTCGAAACTGAGCCAAAAGTTGATCTCTTGGGATGCTGTACCGGAAGCGACGTCTCGGTTGAGCTTGGTGACAGCTTGGATGGCTTTAATCCACGAGTTGACGTTTCCGTGGAGTGCGTTGAGGAAAGAACTGTCATTGAGGGTTTTCGCGGGTATGAAGGATATGTTTGGTCTTGCGCTGTTCGTTCGAGCCTATCCCCTGATAAGAATGAATCGAAAGTTTAGACTGCGATTACTCACCTGATCCACGGCACGCTGGATGACTGGATGGATAATAAGGCTGGTTTCGGGAATTTCGACGTTCTGCTGGAGATGTAGTAGCGAAAGTTCGAGTTCTGCAAACTTCTTCTTCGTCATTGGTATGCCGAGCTTTTGGTCGATATCCTTCGCTCCTCCTCTCGATCCGACAAAGGCGTCGAACCAAGGCTTGACACCTTGACTGACGACGGCATGAAGACTTTCGTATGGCGTATCGTCGCCTCCAAAGAGATTCAGGAAGTGTAGTTGAGTTACAAGAGGAGTAAGGGGGTCCAGGGTTTGACTCCGTTTAATGAGAGCGAGAGTGAGGACATGGGAGGCGTTGAAAGCAAGATGGGGTGTCAAAGTGTAGGTATAGGTCGTCACGGAATCATCTGGCGAGGGATTGAGCACCCACAGAAATCAATATACGAGAAACGAACGAACCTTCGCCTTCGTCCTTGGTTTTAATGCTCTTGACAACATATATCACATTGCCTCCTTCTGCAGCAAAACGCGCCACGCGCTCCTCGAAGTCGTGGTCAAAAATGCTCTCTAGTTCTTCGGGTAATGCTCCAATTAGTGCTGGTAGGAGGGCTGATAGGTATGTCCGGAATATTTCTGGGTCGAAAGAGGATGTCGGTGGTTCAGGTGTTGCGGGAGATTCATGACCGTTCGTCAGCGCTGCGGGGGTGATTGGGGCTTCCATCATCACTTTTCGACGTGTTGTATGCTGTTGAGGAGCACCCGAGCTCAATTTTGGCCTCGGCAAAAAGGCTCACAGATGGCAGATCCAGCAATTCGTGGTCGAGGTCAACGTTGTCGATAGGGACTAAGACCGTGCTGAAGGAATTCCTATATGAGTACTACTGAGAGCGTTGTTGACCAGAAAACTTACAGAACAGAGCTAATATTGGGTATACAACAATCGAGGAGGGCGTGAGGATCGTGGTCCTGGTCGTTGTGCTCGTCGTCGACAACAGTCCCCAAACAGGGAATGGTTTGCGTGTGTTTGGCGCTCACCAGCATTGCCAGCCAAAATTCACGCGCACAGGCTATTCACATTCATCGACCTCACCACCATGGGCATTGGACAATCTCTTCTCGGGCACGATACTGATTCTGAATATGACATTCCCCAATTTCCTTCAGAAGATGATGTGGTCGCCGTTCGCCTCCTCCTAGTTCAGCGTTTACCACGGGAACTGGTCGACATCATCATCGACGAGGCAGAATATTGGGTTCGGGTCTGCATTGGTGAACGCAACACTAGGTTAGCTGCACGCGCCAACTCTGGTCCCGACTTCAACTGTAGTTATTGCTATCTATTGACCCAATGTATACCCGCCCCGGAGAACACAGAGAACGACGTTCGGAAACGACCAGCCAGGGTACAACGAATTATCTTCACCACTACTAGCCGTGATCAAGGATGGGGGGGACCAACACCAGAAGAGCTTGAGAAACTTGGTACGTTTCAATGCCTAGAAGTGATAATTTCTCATAGACCACACTTCTTTACAGGTCCCTATCACGGCTCTTATACTTGGTTCGAAGCAAGCATTATCCGAGCTGATCATGCCCAGTCTCCCGCATGGATAAAGGGCGTAGAATCAAAACCAATGTCCTTGGATGGTCTAGAAACCGAAGAATCCACCATCACTGACGCTGTTATGGTGGGACCTCCGCCGAAGAGATGGTTCATCCATTCCAATCGAACAGCGAACAGAAATTTCACACAGCGTACTACGGCATGGTCTATTCAAGACGATGATATGGTAGATGACTATCTGTTGAGAGGACGAGTAGGGAAAGGAAGGGAATTTCTAAGCTGTCTGGAACCGGGAGATAGAATCGCGTTGCTAGCTAGGGCCACGGTACGTTTCGCTTTACTCGGAGGTTCTTCACCTATCAACTTTCGACCTATGCTTAGTTTCCTGGGTGGGTGAATTATGTTCAAGATGCTTCTGTGGAGATCTTGTATTCTGTATAAGGCGGCAATGCAACTCATTTACCCAGGCATCCACCATCACGGCTGAATGTACACGCGCCGAATGAGATAAGAGTGTACGATGCTGTTGAAGAGTGCACAATATAACCACATCCCTGACTTTCTTGCCTCTATCGAAGTCGGCCCGATGCTGAAAAAGTGAATTCTATAGGTGTCTACCCAAAGCCTGTCAAATCGTGGGATCGTATGGGCAATGAGGCGTAGTTCGATTTATGTAGGTCCACATTGGTCCGTTGCTGTGATCCAACCTCAGGGCTGCTTACTAGAGGTTGCCGTGAATATTGGTGTAGTCAACCTGGTTTGGAAATCGTTTCCAGATACATTCTGGTGCTCCTTCGGTAATTCCCATCCTATTGCATAAATGTTTGATTGTAATGTATCCTCATCCAGATAAATTCCTGCGCGCTGCCGCAAAATCCCTCAAACTTTCTCGCCTGAGCGATGACATTCCTGTGTTCAGTAATTTGTGGCGTTTGGGCTGCAGTCTTTTGTCTCTAGACTGAGACCGGAAAGGATTGGGATCGTCGTCGACCAGTCATGATGCTCACAGGATCTATTGTCGGCGGCCAGTCAAAGTGGCTTGTGTCAATCATGTTTCCACTCAGCATTCTTGACATCACTTCCCATGCAACAGCAAAAGCGGGTTCACAGGACCTATGGTCATCATCACGATTCTTTCAATTAAGGACCCCGTTCTCTAAACCAACTGAGGGTTCACTTGCCTCGAGGAAGGACGCTAGGACCTGGATAATCCCGTCCCTCTTCCTAGTCTGATTTACGATCCCACCGGGACCCACAGATTCATAAAACAGCGTCTAAAAGTGGAAGCCTCGAGGCACTTTGTTCGTTGGATGCCTAAGCGATTCGGGGAGTGATAAAGAACATGAGGCAGGATAACGATACAACCGATATGAATGGCCGGGTCTCGACTTCCTGATTCAGCCTACGTCCTTATATTTTTGTGATCCCCGCACGGGCGTCGAGCGTCAAGCGTCTCGCTGCACTCGGAGATAGTCTGGGAGATCTTGAGACAGATCCTCAGTGTGTCGTAGATATATATATGATACAGTCAGCACGAAGGCTGGAGAAAACGAGGCCTTCTGGCGACATCTCGTGCCTCCTCCACAGTCACTCTAACGAGCGACTCTCAGGGGTCGGTGAGTTCTTCTCGACGTTCATCTTCTAAATCGTCCGAGTCTTACGACCTGTAACCATATCAGCATCGGTACCGGCTCATGCTTCGACGATATTCTGGGGGGTCCCTACAGCGCCAGCTCCCTGATGAAATCCTATCCATGATCTTCACCGCCGCACTTCATCTCTGCGATGACCCGTTATCAGCGATCTATGTACCCCTCGCCCTATCGCACGTCTGTGCTCGCTGGCGAAAAATTTCCATATCGACGTCTAGCCTCTGGAATCGACTTGTTCTCTTCTATCCAGCGGTAGATTCCGCTCAGATAGAGCGTACGATGACCTGGCTCACGCGTTCGAAGCTACAGCCGCTGGAGATCTTGCTCGACTTTCGGGTGCCGGACTGGTGGGAACATGACGAACTCGAAGAGAATGATCACCCCTTTACAGTGGAGATGCTCGAGATTGTCCTCAAAATCCTGCTACGCCATGTTGGTCAATGGAAGACGTTCGAGATGTTGACAGATACGTGGGAGCCAATGCACGCGTTCCTCTGCCACATCAATACCGGCAACGTCGGTGGCGCGGTCAAAGCACCCCTCTTGCAGAGCGTAGCGCTCTCGCGGTGTAATGCGTATTTCGTAACGAAGGGTGCCTCGTTTCAACCAGCTGATCTGAAGGAGCCCGTTGTGCTGTTTGGTGGTGACTCGGCGGAGCTGGAACGTCTACGTGATGTTTCTCTCACGGGTGTCCATGTTGACTGGACCCGGTCGTGTTTGAGAAACCTTCATGATCTTTCGTTGAGGTTCCATTCCGCCGATGTTATGCCATCGCTTCCGGAGTTTGAAAGCATGCTTTCTGCGTGCCCGGAGTTGGAGGGGTTGACGATTCTTGGATGGGGACCGGTGTTACACGACGATTCTGACGGATTGCACAAAGCGAAGACTGGTAGTGGTCCTCGGGAGTCCAAGCCGGTCCTTCATCTACCGTCGTTGAAGAGCCTCTCATATGGCTTCGTCGACGCCAATTACGCCATCCAGTTTATGGGACTCTTGTCGATGCCTTCGTTGCATTCGTTGGAGCTCCAGGATCTCGCTGCAAGCATGAGCCTTAACTTGGATGCGCCCCTCGACTCCACGCCACTAATTGAGTGGCTGATAGTTTGCCACCAGTGTCATTCGTTGTCGGGCCCCTCCCATCACATCCCTCTCGGACAGATCGAACGTCTCGAGTTGGAGGGCCTCAGGTCCTCTAAAGAGACTTTTACCCGATTCCTACGGGCTTTCGCATCATTGAAGAAGATATGCTTGTCTAATGCCGACAAGAATCTGATGTCCGCCCTTCATCCCGGCAAAAGAGACCGAGATGATTTGCTCCCCGGACCTGTCGTCATTGAAGGCAGAGAGAGACGACGGTCGTCCTTCGCCTCGACTAGCTTGACGCCTCTGTGTCCACAACTAGCTGACATGGTGTGTCGTCGGGTGGACTACAAGTCTCTGTCAGAGATAGTTTCGGCTAGGTGCCAAGAGGGTTCCGGAGTTCAGCCGTTACAGACGCTAGAAATCGACTCCTCGGGAGACGAGTTTGAGGACGAAGGATCGAGTCATACGTTGACTAATGAAGACCACGAGTTGTTGGTGCAGTCGGGGGTGGATCTCGTTGTTCATGGGAGAGGCCAGAGTTTGATTGAACGTGACTGTTTCGATTAATGTGAAGTTATGAAGTTTTATGATTGCTTTATGCTTTGATTGGGCTCAAGGTTCGTTGAGGCACGCCGGTTGCGTTGGTTGCGTGTTCTATTCAATACGACATATGAATGTATACATAGAATTTGATTGAATGTTTCAATTGAGTCGAAGGCGTGGGTGAATAAACGTTGCCGTTGGGTAGCTCTCCACTGTGCTCATGAGAATGACCTATGCGAAAGAGTTCGCGAAGATTCAGAAGGATGCGTGAGGGACGGAAGCAACTTCATTGAGCCACAGCTCGCGCGGTGGCCGAGCCGAATACGTCCGGCAAAGTCCGACCTGTGGCTAACCCTAACCTGGCCTATGACGCCTCGTGTAGTTCGCCATCACGTGATGTTCGACTGTTGATTACACCGCCCCCCGGTTGACTACGCTCCTTGTTCTCCTACACAACGACGTCCTCAAGAAAAGCCAGCGAATTCAGGTTTTCAGCAGTCAAGAGTCCTGCTGAACTGTGAAGCTGGGGCTGGAGGTGCGCGTGGTCAAGGTTCGTACTGATATCTGCTCGTGATGTCGTGTATCTCAACGCGTTGGCTCGTTCTTGTAGGGATCCATCCAAGGAAGTAAAACCCAGCTATCCAATTAACGCGCTCACGAGGTGCTCAACGATATACGACAAGCGTCAAGAACCCAATTTTTTCGAATCTTTGAAAAGTTTTCCCCCATTTTTGTTCACGATTGTACTCGATTTCACGTCTCACGACACTGTTCATACATTTTCGACTCTATCTCTGCTCTGATTTATAACGAATTCTGTACGATATGACGCGCACAACGCTCTATCCTACCGCATCAGCAACACCCACCAATTACCAACCAAACGCCAACGTCCCCAGCATTCGCCTGGTCGCTGCTACTCCTTCTGCCTCCGGTCTCTCTTCAGAGGCCAACACATCCGTCAACACATCATGGACTGCAAGTACCATTGCGACACCTCTCTCTCCTCGCTCTGAGAACGAGCCTCCTCGACGAAAGCTCGTCCCGAAGAAGTCAAAGTTGGGCCTCTTGGGCTCCAACAAGGACAAGGGCAAGGAGCGAGGGGATGACTTCTCGGATGTCATTCGACGCGTTGGGGGCTCCTCCAGCGCTCGTCGTGGCTTTGACATCTATGTGGACCCTACGGATGATCCGGAGATGGGCGAAATCCTCATGGTGAAGAAGAAAAAGTCTAGGGCTGGCTTAGATGGCATGCGGTGGGGAAACGGTGCTCTAGAAGAAGTCACGAATATACCATCGGCTCCAGCGCCGGTGACGACAACAAACACACTCAAGGTAAAGAACGAAGGGAAGGAGAAGTGGTGGACCATTGGAAGGGGAAGGAAGGACTCGAAGGAGAAGGAGAAAGAGAAGGAACGGGAAAAAGAGAAGGAGAAAGAGAAGGCTCCAATACGCGAGAAAGCAGTATCCCGACCTGAACCTCCTCGTTCGAAGAGTACGTGATACCGATTTTTTCTGTGTCGGAGCCTCAGGTATTGACTGTCGTGCAGCCCCAGAACCCTTCAAGTCGCCATCGGAGACTCAATCCCGAGCTCGATTCAACTCGCTCGATTCTGGCATGTTGCTTACGACCGCTTCCGCAATTCCTGCAGGTTACAACTCCCGCAACACCTCCACGCCTCTCCTCAACACGGACGCGGAGAATTTACCTCCTCAACAATGCTATTCACGTGCTGGCACGCCCACGTTTGGAGGTCTTCTTGCTCCCCCTACGATGAACGGTGGTCTCTCTGTTCCTTCAGAACACACGGCAGGACAGAACCAGAACTCTATTGCTCTGCGTGCGATGCGGTCAATGAGATCCCTAGCTCGAATTGGTAGCTGGGCTCAGTTGAAGAACGGTTCCGGCCCCGGAGAGGCACCCGTCAGTGCCAAGGAGGTGGAGAACCAGGATAAGAAGGAGAAGGAGGATGGCAAGAAGAAGGGTACCAAGAAGAAGAAGGAGAAAGGCGAGAAGGAGAAGAAGGTTAAAGAGAAGGAGAAGGGCAAGCCCGTCAGGAGCTCCGGTAGCAGCTTCGAGATTGGGGCCGCTAGTCCCAACCCCGCGAGCAAGCAGTCGCTCGGCAAGAAGAAACGCAGCATTCTTGGGCTCGGCCTTCCGTCGACTATGAGGTTGCCGAATGTACGATCCGGGTCTACGACATCCTCTATCAGCGCCAACGGACACCTGCCGAGTGGCACCATCGACAACAATCGTCTCTCTGTCGACAGTGCAATCCTTTTGGCGAGCCGAGGCCGCTCTGGATCGACGGCCACCTCAATCCTCTCCTCGGGATCGTCTCTGCGACCTCTGTCGACTGCCTCTACCAACTCGAGAGAGTCTTCGGGTAGCTCTGCCGCCAGCGTCAAATGGGACGAAGAAGGTTTGGAGACCGTGAAGGAACAGCGGAGGAAGGAGAAGGAGAGCAGGCGCGGCCTTCAGGACAAGACCAAGCGCAAGGTTGACAGGGAAAGCCGGAGGACTTCTGAGGAAAGGAAACGTACTCCTATCTCGGACGTTTTCCCGGAGGCCTATAGCAATGACGAGGGCCCCGAATCGCCCCCACGACGAAGTTCAGTTTCAAGTGGTCGTCTTCCCTTGTTGACCTTGGAGGAGGCCACCTCTGACGGTCATGGCCGGACAGATGATGAAAAGTCGCTCGAGACCCCTAGCAAGCGTGTCCGCCCCAGGCCAGTGTCTGAGCAATTATTGATGAAGAGTAGGCCTCGCGCAATGCATGAAGATGATGGTGATGGTACGTCCTTCACTTCTTTTCACGCCTCATTAATTAACTCTTCGAGCAGGTGTCATGTCAATCTTGAGTGCCGCCACCAACGAGCTAGCTCAACTGATTAACCATCTGGATTTGGAGGCTACTCCTGGGACCACACCCGGAACCCCTGAGTCCTTCCACTGGCGGCCTCCCCGTCAGGAAGAACCTGTTCCTGAACTCCCGTGCGAGGACAGTCCAACCAAGAAGAAGACCCTACGGAAAGACGTCACTTCCATCAGCTCACTGCGACCTTACGCTCAGTCACGGTTAAACGCCGCTGCCAAATCATCCACGGTATCGGCATCAGGTCTCCTTGGTCAACAAATCGCTCCATGGCCCACGCTCAATGCTATGTTCCCCAAGGACTCGCCCGCGAAGCTTGCTCCTCCAGAAGTCGCACCTCTCAAGCCAAAGAGGGTTTCTCATAAGCGTACGATGTCTCCTCCAAACGTGGTGATTGAGGCCACTCCTCCACCGCCATTGCGAGCACTCCGCCCTGCTCAGTCCAGACCCGCTCTTGCAACGATGAAGCCACTCGGACCACCCCCTTCGTCTGCCCTCCCCGAGCCCACGACCGCACCCATGGCTCGTGCACCGTCTTCGCTCACCTTTGGGTCGAGGTCATCATCTAGAGGTGGCAACTCTTCCATTGGTTCCATGGACGGCGTTGATGCAACCGCAACAATTTTGAAGCCCCGTGGTCATGCTCGCCACCGCTCATCTCTCCTCTCCTCGCAGATGGGGAGTCAAGGAAGCATTCCCGAGGGAGACTATACAACCAGTCGACCACTTGCTCCTGGTGCTAGACGCATGCTCGGTATGAAGGGCACGATGGGAGGTTCAGACGTCTCAGCCTATGCTGCCGACGACATCGATGTCTCGGACCCCGACTCGGATATTCCTGACGAGCTTCAGAACATCTTGGCCGGTCAATCTGACCGTGAGGACACTCTCTCATTCAGGCCGCCTCCCAGCCCCCCTGCGGAGTCCCCTGCTGAGGTTCCTCATTTCGAGCTCGAGGTTGGTTCCGCGAGTGAGCCAGAACTGGACATCCCTGTCTTCCACGCCAACGTTCTTGACGAAAACGAGAACCTCGTCGACGATGTAACCTCGGAGGAGGAATCCGACCACACCAAGAAGTCGTTCGACTTTACGGGCGAGCTCAACAAGCTCAACGAGTCCGGTGCTTCGGACCGTCGAAGCTTCGTAGAGCAACTAGAGAATGCCTTCAAGACTCCCGCAAAGATCGATCTCCGATGTGACTTCGGAAATGGATTCCTCCATGCTGATGCTCCCCCTCTCCCCCCTCTCCCCTCCATGTTCAAGAAGCAGTCTGTACCCGAGGATATATCCACGAGTTACGAAGAGAGGGAGGAGGTCTCAGTATCGTCGACCGATGTTCAAGCTTGCACGAGTACCCAGGGTCCTTCCGTTGACTTGAAGTCATTGTCCCTTTCCCAGCTCCTCGATCACAAGGAGCCGACTCTCCTGCAAGGCTCAGATAGTTTGTCCAGCCACGAAGTCACTCATGAGACCGACATCTGTATCGAGCTTCCCAAGCCTCTGAAAACTTCCACGTCGACCTCCAGCTCACGCTCTCGTGCTTCGGACGGTGAATTGAACCGTTCGTTCAAGTTCGGAGGGGTCGTACCCAAACCCTCCATCGAGAAGGCACAGGAACAGGATCAACCATTGACACTTTCTGATATCATCCCTCCTCCCTCACGAGTTCGAGCCCTGTCGACTGCATCCTCGGAGGTGGACGATTCTGTACTCAAGTCTATCATGGAGAAGGCTACTGAAGTTCCGCTCCGCCAGGCTGTTCCTCGTCCACGAGTGAACTCTGATTCGAGCGCCAGACGTAGAACGAGAAACAAGGTCCAGTCCATCATACAATACCGCCACTCGCGTCACGAGTCAGGGATCAGTTTCACCGGCTTCGACTCCTTTGAGGAAGTCAGGCGTGGGTTTGAATTCAACGATCAGCGCCCAGGTTTCTACCCTCCGAGTGCCAACAACTCGAGGTTGCACGCTCACTCCCGCCAGGAGTCCACGTATAGCTTCGCATCGATCTCATCATATGGCCATGTCCTCAACAACGGTGTCGCCGATCCCTTTGACTACGGTTTGCCCAGCTTGCAAGAGCGACCCTCATCCGAGGATTTGTCTTCCATCTCCATGAGCGTGGACGATACCTTCTCCTTCATGCACCATGACTCCTACCGACGACGACGTGTTGAGAGTGATGCCTCGAGCTTCTACTTCAACCCTGCCCCATCAAATCTTCGTGGCCATCGCCGTCAGGATTCCAACATGTCCGTGGTGTCGCAGGCTCCTCCAATCAGTCTCTACAACCGAAGCTTCGCCCACGCTGGTCACAGAAGGAACGAGTCGACTGCCAGTATCAACTCGTCGTTTGGGATGCACGGTGCTGGCGCTCGCAACTCTTGGATGCGTCATCGCCATGGTGCCTCCGCCGATTCCATTGACAGTCGCTTCTCCTCTGCGATGCAACTTGGCAGACCTGGTATTGGTGATAAGATGTTTGACGGACCAGACTACGGTGCTCCTCTTGAGTCTATTTCGGCATCACCCCCGGAAAGCACGATGGCCGACCGTATGGCAAACAGGACCTCTTACGACTACGATTCGATCTTGGATGCCGACCCGCAATCCGCTTCCGCCACTGAGGACTCTTTGTTCGAGAAGACGGGCAACAGGACGAGCGTTTCCTCTGAATCGGTCTTTGGCTATGACGACTCGACTTCCAATCAGCTCCTGCCACCCATGAACTACCGACCGCTCTCGTCCATGAGCATCCAGAGCATCCATAGTCCTATGAAAGAGGATGACACCATGATCAGTGTATGTGTCTCTGTCCATCCAATCAATATAATCTAACCTTTTCCTTTGATTCAGATGCTTGGCGGTGGTCATGTACGCCGCCGTTCAGTTGGTTCTGTTATCCAGGCCTCTCCATGTGTGCGCGTCGGGAAGAGAAAGCAGCCAACTGCCTCAAAACTCCCCGAGAAGGATCTTCCTCACGTGAAGGCTCAGCCGTCAATCGCCTCGACATCCTCCTCCACGTTCGGGGGTGAGCGAATGATTCGTGCTAAGAGAGGGATCCTGGAGAGGCAAAGTTTGGAAGATAGCGTCCTGATGGCTGAAGGAGAGGACCTTTCAATTTCATGTGAGTCCCTACTCCCGATCTTCCGTTCTACTACTCACAAGTGATGTTTAGTTGGCTCTATGCCGGTCTTCTCCCGACCTGCTCCCTCCTCTCGCTCTCGCTCGAGCACTTGCACCTCAATCTCGAGTGGTGCTGATACTCCACCACTGTCAGCTTCAGATGGATCGTCTGCTTCCGAAGGTTCTCAATCAAGCATCGACCTCAATCAGCTCAGCAGACTTCTGGCCAACACATCGCATCCCGCCGCCCTTCGACCTCGCACTAGAGCACGCGCTCGAGGACAAGGACACCGTCGACGTATCTCCCAAGCGAGGGCGTCTCGGTCGTCGGTCTACGAGACGATTGAGGAGGAATTTTCGAGCCCCTCGTCGTCACCTGGAGACTCCATCTCGATGTCTAAGAACAGTCCCACGGCTATCCAACCGGTGTACATCGTGGATCCTGACGCCGCCTCCGTGCACTCTGTCGACTCTTCCTTTTGGGATGACGAATCGCGCTTGAGTGCTATGCGACGCTACAACGAGTTGAGGCATGAGGCTGAGTATACAGTCACTGAGAGCAAGCGAGTTTGGTTAGACACTCCGTTTTCACTCTACGCTCTGCAATGTACGTCATCGTCTGCTTTAGAAGTTCTTGTTTCTAATCAATACTTACTGTAGCGTTCGACCCCCCTCGCCATCCTGCCGGGATGAGAGCCCTCCTTGCCGACTCTGTACAGAATTACGGGCCTCTACCTTCGGAGCACTGCACACGTCGTCGCCGCATCTCGTCACGAGCCTCGCCATACCCTCAGACGAGGGCAATCAAGGTCTCCATGTCACCTGAGGGTGTCATCGCACCCGCCTCTGCTCCAGAGTTGCTCCCCCCTGTCCCCACACGTGCTGCCACCAAGTTCGCCAACTCTCCTTTGCAACCGAAGGCCGTCAACTCCAATGTCTCCAAAGCAAGCGCTCGGCCGCTAGTTCTTAAGCCAAAGAAGTCACTTGCCAAGGAGAATGCCGACAAGTCTACTGAGGCTATCGATCCTGACGTTGCATTCGGACCACCGAAGATGCGCCCTCGTGTAGGCTCTGCTGCGAGGCGGACTGCTTTGGGTTGGTCGAAACGAAGCACTGGCAAGACGTCCTCTGATCTCAAAGAAAACTCCGGTACCATGATGACGTGAGTACGCCCTCATGAAGGCATCGACTACCTGCTGACTTTTTTTCAGACCCGGCGAAACCCTTCGACTGAGTCGCCCTCGTCCACGAGGAAGGCCGACCCCCGCACGACCTGCCACTGTGCGCGTTTGAACCTTCTTCGACTTGACCCCTCCTCGAATGGTTATGCTTCTAACTCAGGAAGACTGTGCTTGATGCATAGTCTTTCTACCCACATCCTATGCCCTATATGCCCCCCAGTGTTTTTGTTACGGTTCACGTTCTGACTTCTCTACGACCTCTTTACGTTGCTTGCAACCTGATGCTGATGCTCACGCTCACGACAACGGTGATGATGACTGTTCCCCGTGTCATGTCACGACGTCTTTTTTGTTTCCTTACGATTTTCGGCGGGTTCTTTCCCGTTGCTTACATTTTCTTATTCCTTTATATTCCTTTTGAGATGTTGTTTCTGTTACGCTTTGTGTCCTATGGTCTCTCGTCTCCCCTCACGTCGTGCTTCGTCTTGCTCATTGTTGTTTTGCTATCGAGATTGCTTTCGCCCATTACCAGCTTTGTTCGCCGATCACCAGTGCTTCGGAGAACGAGCTCGGGTTAGTTTTCGCTTTCTTTCTGGATATAGTGTGCTGCTATGATAAGACCGAAGTACTAGTATGCTGTATATAATGGTTGTTCGATGTCTCTATTCCTAGAATGAATACGATGTTGCTCAGCTTTCAACTCGCTGCGACTGGTTGGACTTGAACCATTATCTCGATTTATAGGCGCGCCAGGAGTTGCTACTAGATTGCGACTATCCTAAGCGACATTGTACCAATCCAAGTCCCCCCAGTACCCATTACAGACCAGTTCGACAGAGGAAGATTTCAGCATTCGTTCTGTGCCACTCCTCTCTACAAAAGATACGTTTTCTTCGAAATTACAAAATGTGAGTGCCTCTAACGGACCGCGAGGCAAAATATCCTGCCTGATGAAACACCTGGGGGAAACCATCGCCAAAAGGGTAAGTACGTCCTGCATCGTCGAGGTAGGTACGCTACCCGAGTATCCGTTGATCGTCAAATGTCGTAGCCCAGGCATAATCTGCGCTCCGCCCTTTCTGCTCATGGTCAGCGTCTCGAAAACAGTGTTCCACATCCTGCTCTAAATCTCCTCCGATCCGATCCAGTCTACCCCCCAGATTTCAAGGGCGCGTACGTTGATGCCCCAGGACCAAGAATCAAGATGAGTGTTGGTGAGAACGTGATCTACCAGTGGGCGCTCATGAGGTCACTTGTTTTAACCACGCACCTCAATGTCGACGCCCTTGGCTTGCAGCTTTGTCGTTCTCTACCAATACTTGCAACTCATTTGGTACTGTGAGTGTACATAAGGCCTCTGCCGATAGTAAACCGATGCTCTCAAAGGTCTTCCATGTTGCAAATTGTCCTTCCAGCGTCCCGTAAGTCGGCGGGAGAATAAATTTTCGGGTTGATAAAATTGTATTTGTATCGACTACCCTAACTTTGGAGATGTCGTCACACTGGGAACTGCTGTGCATTATCTGTGCATCGCCTCGGTGTCTCACAAGGATATAGTTGTGGGGTGCTCTTCCCATCGAACGCTCATGTTGACCATCGACAAGCTGAGTGCCGAACTCCTCGCAGAGATATTTGAACCTGTGAGCTACTTTTGGTCTGTATCACTCGCCGAGCCCGTACTAATCTCGTACTACAGATACATGACACCTCACGACACACGATCTTCTCGCTCCTACGGGTTAACAAATACATTTCCGATGCTGCCTTGCCTTTCGTATACAGAGAACTGTTCTTCGACTTCGACCAGCGCCGATCCCTTAATCCAGGGGAGGAATCGTTTAAACGTACCCTCCAAAAGGTTGACTCGCTTTTGGAGCTACCCCCCGAGTCCGCAGTTTGGAAAGGAGTTCGAACGATTACCGTTCGCTCAAGATCCGTAACATGGCCGGGGGAGAACCCGAATGCAAGATGGAGCAGAAACTCTAACGAGCCCCCTTTCACACCTTCTGAAGAGGCTGTCCAGGATAGATGGTCATCTTTCATCAAATTTCTATCCCGCGTCATCAACCTGCGAAAAATCGTGTTTGACTGTGCCGAAAGAGTACCTATCGTCCTTCTCAAACTCCTCGAAGACAAGCACCCTTCCTGCGGCCTCTATGTTAGGAATTGGACCCGGCTCCGCTCCGATGCGAGGTTCGGGGATACATATGAGGAGGCTTTGGCGCGTTCGCCTTGCCTACGGAGTATAGAGGCTTGCTTTGTTCATGGGGGACCCCTGATGGATTTTAACAGCGCGGCCTTCAACAGAATCTTGGCGTTATCACCGAATTTGGAACAATTTGCTCTAACCAGTCGAGCTGCTGGAGGATGTGTGATATATGGCTTTACCAATGAGGAGATGGTAGAGATAGAGAAGGAGAGGGAGAGATTCAGAGTAGCACAACCACTGAGGAAGGGCAGCGTGAAGAGGATCAAGTGGGGTACACTATTTTCCGGCCTCCTTCAGAGGTGGGAAGGTTTCATCAATCTCCGTAATGTAGAGACCCTGGAATTGGGAGCTCTCTACGAACCGGAAGTGATGGAATATGCCACCGACAATGGAGTCTTTGGTGGTTTGAAGCATTTGTCGTTCGAGGTAGCCCGGTTATCCCCAGATGAGGGATCAAGGGAGCGAGTCAAATCGAGTCTGGGGAACTTCCTCAGTTCGCTTCCCCATCTTGAATCCCTCTCGATTATCAACTACCACGGATACATCGATCTCCCTCTCATCCTTAGCCATAGCGGAAAACTTCTGCGTTCACTATGTCTCCACCAGATGGAAAACTCGACAGGTTCACGTCCTACACTCACTCGACATGACATGGAGTTCATTCGTTCCGATGCTCCTCACCTAGAGAGTTTGGAAATCGACCTCAATCGGACTATTGACCCCGAGAACCACGAGTCGCAGATTTATGGAATCGTAGCCTCATTTCCTAACCTCCGCGATTTAGTTCTACATTACGACCTTGGGATACATTCCAAGTACTTTCAGAGGCGTCACGATACGGAAGCTTCCGACCGGGATTTCTACCGCAAAGTCTATACGAAACCTGATAAGGACTTTGCAATGGGTATTTGGCGAGCTATCTCCAAAGGGGACCGACTGGAAAAGATGACCCTGTATATTGGAGAGCCTGATCGGGAGATGGGATTCGGCTATCCAGTCACATGGGTTCTGGCAGAGCAGGAGTACAGACAACAGATATATGTCAGTCGAAACGAGAGGGACGACTTGAAGGACGATGTCGCTGCTCTCCAGATTGTTCACCGCGGCGGAGGGGCTGATTTACTACCGTATGACTTGGACGACTTGTAGATCGCGCTTACTATGTAGACCAATATGCCTAACATCACAAATTTCTATTTCGGTATATATTCAAGTCGAATAAAGTGGCGAAGGGTGTTATTCAAGTCGTATTCGTGATTTTCTCTTGGAGTCGCACAGACTACCTTTGGACAAGACCATTCAAATCGCCGCACGGAGGGCGTGCGAAACTACCGTGTGTTGTCGATTTCCTGTGCTCACCGGCCTTCCCGTTTCTCATGACTGCAGACGATCGGACTAGCGGTTGGATTACCCGCGTGGTGCCCGAAGTCAAGTGGTGGCGACTAGAAATCAAGAGTAGATGAATCCAGAATACGCTATTTCCAGTACTTATGGTTCTCGAAGTATATGTACAATAAACATAACACAGGTTCTCGTCCAGGAGTGATAAACAAACGAAAGCAGGCGGGGAATGAGTTCAGGTAAGTAGGTGTAACGAGTGTGGATGTCCTTCCCGACTGAGCCTCTCCCATTCTGCGGAGTTCTCGATACGCAAGACAAATGCGCGACAACGCGCAGCAGAAATACAAGACATTGAAGGACGTGAGGCCCGGGATCATAGAATTGTGAAAACCTGAACCAATCAAACCTTCCTAGGCCTCCAACTCATTGAAGCCAATAACTACCCTCTTCCCTAAGATTGGAGCTCCTATTACTATTGTATCCCCATCCTTGTCGTGAGTTGAAAGTGCTCATCAGTGCGTTGGTGTACAACTTGGCAAGGGTAAAGTTGAAACACAGATGGATAGCGGTGGGCTGTCAACAGACAAGGCAAGCGTCAACGCATGTCAACCCCCGGGTCGAGTCTATGATACAAGTCCCACTCACAATGAAGAGGAACAATAGAAGATCGATGATCGCGCAGAGAGACGTTAACGCCCCGGTTTGAATGGTACCTGAAGCGATACGGGACTTGAGCTCAGTCATAACGATCGGAGAAGGGAATGGGTCGTGAGAAAGCTCACAGCGGATGAGACCGTCGACGAGCAGATCTGCCTCTTCCCAGCCGGTCTTGTGCCTTTTCTAAAGTCATGTTGACCGTCAAATTCCGTATACATAATACTTAGAAGGAAAGATGCTCACACTGAAAGGGTAACAATCAGTACATGTTGTAGCGCCGAGTATAAACACTTACAGATAAGCCACCAATATTGTGGTGATCGCCACGTCCGCAAGAGTCTGTCCTATAAGCCAGACGAGAACGATAGCCTATTATCCCGGATGAGTTATGGTTGAACAACACCCTGCGTGCCCAGAAACGAAAACAAACAAGCCGACAGACCTGAAAGTTCTGTAACTCGGGAAAGGTGATACCAGTATTGACTGTAAGAGCCGTCGACACCACCGCGCCGCCCAACCCGGTCAGACTTAGTGCGAGGACGAGTAATGCGAGCCATTTGCTTTGCGTCAAAACCTTGATACGCCAAACAAAAAACAGCTGCACTTTTGTGGCGATAAGCCCCTGTCCAAGGTCAGGGTCAGGGAAACGCTACACATTGTACAGGGAGCACATGACTCACGGTGAGCATGGGAGTCGTTGTGATGACTATGATGGATAGGAAGCTCATTGTCAGTCCAAAGGAAAGAAGAGACTTCGGAAACGAATAGCTTACACCAGTCGGTTTGTATCAAGTTTCTGACGTCCCCTGTGTTGGGGCAGTCTGTGAAGGGCAGCTCTGAGATCCTTTAGACTCAACACGCACCAAAGTTGACGATTAAAGTTCTGTAGAGGTACAACATAAGGAGAACCGTTTGCAAAACGTTGATGAGGTATAAAATGCCGACCTGTAATGCGTATCATTTGTCAGTTAACGTGTTCCGGAAGATTTCGATGAGGACTTGGACGGACGTAGAATTTCATGTATAGTTTGTCCCTAAGTAGACGATAGGAGATGTTAAGACTTCAAGCACGCGGAAATGAGCTAGCAAAAACACACCGTTTGTAGGTGGTAGCATAGATATAACACTGTAAAGTGACCACACCGAGGAGGAACAAGTTGAACACAAATCCAATGAACATAGGCCCTTGTCTGAACGAAAGTGATTAGTCAATATTCAAATTTCGCCACTCGAGCGTCGAAAAAGACACCTACGCGGACACTGCGGGACCAGGTGGTGCCATACTGTTCTTTGTTCTGTAATGTACGGGGGTAGGTCTCACAAACGAGGGGGAAAAGGAAGGAAGGTGAACTGGGGAACAGTCACCTACACGATGCATATAAATTTGGGGAAAACGAATAGAACGTATCAGCCACAGTCAAAGGGAGAGTTTTGTCATATTGAGAAGTGAAACTCGATCCTGTTGTTCTGATCCGCCAGTGAATAAAGAGCGCTTCATATGATGAAGCGAACTATTAGACTCGCGTGCCCAGCAAGTTCGCGCACCCAATTTTCCGAAGGTACTACATGGACTATCGTAATCCAGCCCCGCCTCCGCCGATCCACCAATTGTAACGGCGATACAGCTATTTGACGACAACATTTGTGTCCAATGAGGCCGAGGGTTGTCGCTCTGTCCAATTGCATGGTAGATGACTACAGTGTCCATCGCTCAATGATTTCTACTAAAAAAAGCAAGAAGGGTCATTACCCCGTTTCTAAATTCTATCTCGTCTACGGAGTGTGCGTACCGACCGATGTCCTCACATACCTGGGACTTATTCTTGCTCGGGGAACGCAAAGCCGACTCCCCCGAATGCACATTGTAAGCTGCAAGAAGTGAAACTCGTTTCCCCGAAACATGAGCTCAGGCTGAACGCGGGAAACTCGAGAGCAAGCATCCATGAACAGATAAGAAACGCCATACATTTCGAAGGTGCTGAATGTTGAGCCAAAACGGGAAGTTGCCATCGCTCGTAGCCTGAGACGTGGCACCGCCATACAATGCTGTCGCTCTCACGATGTCGGAAACGAGGGAGGTGAAGCCAAAGTCCGTCGCGAGGTAGTAGAATGACGCAAAGTGCCAGCCCAGAACTTGCGATGAAAGACTGCAGGAAAGCAAGGGATTTCAGTGAGATTCGGGAGAGATTTCGACTGAAGCTCGACCTTGACCAGCAATCGTTCGGCGGAAAAAGCGTATGAGGGAATGGAAGGTTTGTGAACACCGAGGCCCCGAAGCACATATGATTATAAACACATGATTCATCGGAAATTAGTAGGACGTCGAGGATCCGCGTTGAAGGGCTCGGGCCCTAGTGATACAGATATAAATGATTAGAGTGATTTGAGGGCTACAAGCCTGCTGAGTTGCTATGGAATAAAAGTGACGCACAAGGGTAAGCAAATCTACGCCGGGGCCCGGCAAAGGCCGGTAATGACGCGCCTAGTCTCGTGAAACCCTGAGGCTGACGATATCAACCTGACGACTTCGGACCCGCCATTCTGACGATAATGGGAATATAATCGTTCCCTGTAGGTTGCATGTAATCCAACCTGTCCATAGCTGGAGACCTCAATTATATCAGGGGATGTGCTTGAACAGTAGGGGACTCTGCAGGCCGTCAAAGGGACTCAAGCCGCAACCAGCATCCAGCCTTGTTTGGTATGACGCGAGGGAGCTCTATCGCCGCAGGTCTGAGCTCGAACACCGTAGCCGACTTAGACCCGTGCTCCTCCACAGTCCTCCACCGCAGGTTTGCCGCACTGGTCACTGCTGTGCATCATACATCATATGTGTCGCCTTGATACCCGATGAGTATAGATTCTTAGCACTCATGTGGTCTCGTGCATTCTCCCCACTGGCATCGAACGCCCATGTTGACTATCGACAAGCTGAGTGCTGAGCTCCTTGGGGAGATATTCAAAGATGTGAGCCATCCTTTGTACATGTCTGCATCATACGCCGAGTCTGTGCTCACCTCTGACTCCAGATACATGATTCCTCGCGACATACAATCTTCTCGCTCTTGCAGGTCAACAAATACATTTCCGACGCTGCCTTGCCTTTCGTATACCGAGAACTGTCCTTTGATTTTGAACAACGCCGACAGCTAGACTCAGAACCATATACACGCACACTCCAAAAGATCCACTCGCTTCTGAAACTACCTCCGAATTCAGCAGTTTGGAAAGAAATTCGAACGATTACCGTTCGCTCAAAAGCCGTAAAATGGCCAGGCGAGAATCCGAATGCTGGACCGTGGAGGTGGAACGCCAGAGACCCGCCGTTTATGCCCTCTGAAGAGGCTGTCCAGGAGAGATGGGATTCTTTCATCGAATTTCTATCCCGTGTTATCAACCTACGGGGCTTGGTGTTTGACTGTGCCGAAAGGGTGCCTGTCATCCTCCTTAGGCATCTCAAAGATAAACACCCTTATTGCGGCCTCCATGTCAGGAATTGGACTCGGCTTCGCTCCGACGTGAAGTTTGGGGATGCATACGAGGAAGCATTAGCGCGTTCACCTTGCCTACGGAGTATAGAGGCACACTTTATTTATGGAGGACCGCAGATGGATTTCAACGACGCGGCTTTTGATCGAATTCTGGCGTTATCGCCACGCCTGGAGGAGTTCAGCCTGACAAGCCGAGCTGCTGGAGGCTGTGCAACATATGGCTTTACCAACGAACAGAGGATAGAGTCGGAGAAGGAGAAGGAGAGATTTAAGGTAGCGAAACCTGTGAGGAAGGGTAGCGTGAAGAAGGTCAAGTGGGGGAACTTGAGCTCCAGCCTTTTCCAACGCTGGGAGGCGTTATTTGACCTCCGGAATGTTGAGACGATGAAACTAGGAGGAATATACGATCCAGGCGCGATAGAATATGCCACGGATAATGGCATCTTCAGTGGGTTGAAGCACCTGTCTTTCAAGATACTCCGCTCTTTTCCAGAGGATGGGTCACAGGAGCGATTCAAATTGAGCTTGGAGAGCTTTCTCTGTTCACTTCCTGAACTCGAATCTCTCTCGATTGTCAACTACCACGGATACATTGATCTCCCTTTCCTTCTTCGCTATCACGGGAAACTTCTTCGTTCGCTATCCCTTCATCAGGTGGAAGGCACGCAAGGTCCACGGCCCGTACTCACTCAAAGTAACATGGAGCTCATCCGTTCAGATGCTCCTCTTCTAGAGCATCTGGAACTTGATATCAATCGAACAATCGACCCGAGGACCAGCGAACTTCATACCTATGAAATCATATGCTCGTTTCCTAACCTCCGCAGTCTGATTCTACACTATGATCTTGGGATACACTCCAGGTACCTCCAGGAATACCGCGGCACGGAGGCATCCGACATGGAATTCTATCGCAAAGTCTATACGAAACCTGATAGAGACTTTGCGGTGGGGGTCTGGCGAGCCGTCGCTCCCGGGAGTCAATTCGAAAGAGTGTCGTTGTATATCGGGGAACCTGATAGAGAGGTGGGATTCGGTTATCCGGCTTCATGGGTTATAGCGGAGAAGCAGTACAGGCAACAGATACACGTCAGCCGGAATGAGAGGGACGACTCGAAGGATGATGTCGGTGCTCTACAGATTATTGTCTGCGGGGGAAGAGCTGATATACTGTCGTTGGACAACTAGTCAAATAACTGCGTGGACCAGCGAACATATGATTCTTCCGCGCTAGTTTAGCATAAACTGAAAAGTTGAGAATGGCTTGGAAGCGCGTTGTTTAGACATGTGTGTTATGTGTGTGATATTCACGTGTCCTTTACATGTGACTTCGCGTTCGCGTGTGACGTCTTGACTCACCGCCATGTCATTGTCAATGTCGAATTCATATACGCTCTCACACACTATTACCACCACCACCACAAGGTCTCAGTAATGAACTTTGATGATGATACGGATCTGTCCAGGTAACTCCCACAACTCATAAAATCTGACCTTTCTGACCTGCTTTTATGTAGAGCAATTGCACTCAGTCTTCAAGAGTCAAGAAAGCCTGTTGTCCACACCATCGACGATGACGACGACGACGAAGAATTAAGACGCGTCTTGGAAGCCTCGAAAGCAGAAGCTGAGAATCCTCAAGTGCCATCGTCTAGTTCTCAATCTCCAGCAACATCCCCACCGCCAGCAGCAGCAACAACAGAGGCAACCCCGACCGACCGAGTAATTCATTCCGCCACGACGAAATCGTTTCTCTCAGAACGAGCACAGATGGAAAGAGAGCGACTGAAGAGGGCTAGGAAGGCTAAGGGACTACCGGAAGAGTCAGATGAGGACACCAAGGGGAAATCTAAGGGCGTCTATGAAGACTCGGGTGACGAGGATGAGGCGAAGGCACTGGAGCGACCAAACAAGAGGCAACGTGTTTCGTCCTCTGGGAACCACCATACTCAGACCAACACACCTTATAGCTCGAATGCGGTACCCGGTTCATCGAAAGGGGAATTGTTCTGGAATGGAGAACTGCGACCCACAGCGACGGCAGGTGTCGAGCCGAGAAAAGACGGGAAGCGGACGTTCAGGTTGTCCGAGATTCTAGGCGATGTATGTGTAGTGTTCGTTTCTACCGGTTCGTCCATGCTGAGGAATTACCAGAAAACAGACATGTCATTTGCTATCATCTCGACTTTTGCTTTGGATCTCCCGTGGATATACCAGCTGTTCGAGAGGGGTGTGCCCGTCATCCTCGTGGGGCAACCGGAGCAAGATGGGAAAGCTGGCATGCACAACGCGTTGCCTGACTGGATCAAGACGGTACCTTTTCTAAAAGGAGGCTATGGTTGCATGCATATGAAGGTTGGACGCGCCCTGTATGCTTTGGGATGTTGACTGATGGTTTTACTTCTATGAGCAGTTCATGCTTGTAATGATACTACCTCTCATAAAATTCTCTTTTGGCTTATCATCTCAGGTAGATATTCTACAAGACTGGCCGACTGCGAGTGGCTGTGACCACAGCGAACCTAAATCCATTTGATTGGAGAGATATCGAGAATGTGGGCCGATCTTCATTTACTTCCTTGTATTCGACACTTATTCATTGTACCACCACCGTCCTAGGCTGCCTGGGTTCAAGATATACCACCCCTCAGTTCGCCGTCCGCTTTTGACAAGAAAGCCACCACCCAGTTCCAGTACATGATGAAACGCGTATTAGATAGCGTCAACGTACGCCCAGCGCTAGCCACGATGCTGAAACAAGGGGTGAGGTGGAGCTCTCCTCCCACGCGCGGCTCTGCGCTGACGCTTCGTACAGCACCCCAACCTCCCAATCAAATCTACCGAAGACATATGTACGCGATGGGATTGGTCGAAGGTCCGAGTGCACCTTGTACCCTCGATAGCCGGAAAGCACGAGGGTTGGCCGAATGTCATCCTGTGAGTTTGGGGTCCATTTTGTATGGTCGTGAATGTTTTGTAGCTGACCTTACTCGCAGGAGCGGACACACACGACTGATGAAGGCGGTACTGGAGCTTGGGCTTCGGACAGGAAAGGGGATGTCAGCGAAGACTCTCCAAGTCGAGTATCAGGGATCCAGCATCGGTGGTTACTCCACCCAATGGCTGAACGAATGGTTTTGGTCTGCTCGAGGCGAATCCCCGCAGGATTGGCTTGACGAGCCGAAGCGGAAACGGGAGAAGCTGCCCTATCCTTCCGGTCTCCAGATTCTGTTCCCGAGTAAAGAAACAGTGCACTCTAGTCAGTATGGAGAGAGGGTGTGTTTTCAGGGCCCTTTGGGATTTCGTTGATAGCTGATTGTGAATTGAACCTACAGGGTGGAGGAACGAACTTCTGTACGCGGAAACAATGGGAGGGCACAAATTTCCCGAGACATTTATTCCATGATTCGAGGAGTAGAGCTGGCCCTACCCTAATGCACACCAAGGTACGTGACCATGCTCACCTTGTCGTAACATAGGATTGTCGTTCTGATGGTAATACATCTGTAGACCATTGTTGCCACATTTATCGACAAGCCATCAAGTTCCAAAGGCGGTCCTTCCAGGATTACTACGACTCGCAACTCGAAGAACCAGGAAGTCTTTGAAATTTCTGACGACTCGACGACAGAACCCGAGAGCGACGACGAAATCCAGGTCATCGAGACTGCTCTAGGATGGGCCTATGTGGGCTCACACAACTTTACGCCATCGGCGTGGGGGACGCTCTCTGGGTCTGCTTTCAATCCTGTCATGAATGTAAGGCCGCTTTGCTCTCCTTTTTTCGTGGGGCTGATGGCGTCGTAGATCCGTAACTACGAGTTGGGCATCGTTTTCCCGCTCAAATCAGAGGCAGATGTCGAGCGCGTTGCGTGTTGGGAGAGGCCAGCATCGAAGTATAAGAAGGAACCATGGGTGAGTTTTCTTGCCCCGCCTGACTCGTTTGTGTTCACCCTCGGTACCCAGATACAACAGGAGTCGCCTTATTTCATGTGAAGTTGGACATTCGGTGTCGGCCTTGTAGTCGTCATCACACTCGAGTATACCTTTTCGTTGGCATATTTTAAATAGCTGTACTGTTGTACTGTAGTGCCACTATAGTCTACAACTCTACGCCCATACCATAGTGACACAGATATATTTCATATCTTCAATTGCGCAATTCTGGCGGGCGCTTACACCATCCAAAACACCGGGCCGGAATAACCGGTCTGAAGCACATTTTTCGCGCTTTCACCCTTGCACTCTTACCTCCATCTCATTCCGACTAGAATCGTGTTCCTCTTGTGAACCTTGCACTGGAAGGTGCCAAAACGGGCTATAAAGCCTTTAACTCTCTCGCGTGGTCTCAGTACCCTCTTAGGTATGATTAACTTTAAATTCATCAAGAGGGGTGGAATGGAAAACTCATGCTTGTCGTGCTTCCAGATTAACTTATATTGGACAGCGACATACACTGTTCAGCGACTATGCAAACTTCCACACTCCAGAATCCTCCTGCAGCAACCACATCCGCCACGGAATTGACCTCGTTAATCGAGCAATCCATCTATACTGTCCCCACTTTTCAATTCGAATGTGGTGTAGAACTCCGGGAGGTTCCTGTCGCCTACAAGACATGGGGCTCCCTAAACGAAGCGAAGGATAATGCTATGGTCATCTGTCATGCGTTTACAGGGAGTGCAGACGTTGTCGATTGGTGCGTTGTCAAAGCTTCCATTCACGCTCTGGTTCTGACCTTTCCGTTCGTCTAAAGGTGGGGACCGTTAATGGGACCTGGCAAAGCATTCGACCCTAGAAGATTTTTCATCATCTGTTGCAATGTTATCGGATCGCCTTATGGAACGGTTTCTCCTATCACAATCAATCCAGATACAGGAAAACCATATGGCCCCGATTTTCCGCCTTCGACTATACGGGATGACGTTCAGTGAGATTTCTTGACTCGTTCGTTCTGTTTACATGTAACTCATGCTCCTGCTAGGTTACACAAACTCGTTCTTGACCACCTTGGGGTTTCCTCTGTCGCAGTCGTAGTTGGAGGGTCTATGGGAGGAATGGCGGTCCTCGAATGGCCGCTGTGCACACCCTCGGGTTACGTTCGCCACATCATACCCCTCGCCACATCTGCACGGCATTCTGCATGGTGCATTAGCTGGGGAGAAGCTCAAAGACAAAGTATATACAGTGATCCTGTATACCAGGACGGGTACTATGTCGCCCAACCGGCCTCTGGTCTATCCGCCGCTCGAATGGCTGCTCTTCTGACGTACCGTTCGCGCGACTCTTTCGAGAGCCGGTTCGGAAGGAAAGCTCAGATTCCGAAGGGACGAAGCTCTTCTACACTCCTGACACCGCCCGGATCGCCGAAAATACGCGCGTCTGACGATGCGCGAAACACGCATAACGACGGACACCGGAACGCGTCGAAACCCAAGTCACAACTTTCCTCATCCTCCTCTTCCCTCAACGCGGAAGTAGTGGTACCGGAGCCTACGCAAGAAGTAGAGTCACCACCTTCTAACGCTCCTCCCAGTACCACTATATTCTCCGCCCAATCATACCTCCGCTATCAAGGGGACAAGTTTATCAACCGATTCGATGCCAATTGCTACATCCACATCACTCGCAAAATGGACACCCACGACGTGTCTCGCGACAGGCGTCTTTTATCCCTCCATGATGGCGTCGAGGAGGAAGAGAACGAGACGAAAGCAGTTGCGCGTATTCTCTCGACATTACCTCCTCGTGCGTTGGTCATAGGCATTGCCACCGATGGATTGTTCACTCCCTCGGAGCAACGAGAGATCGCAGCTCATATCCCTAATGCGGAGTTGATTATCATACAATCGCCGGATGGGCATGACGGGTTCTTGCTCGAGTTTGAGCAGATCAATAGCCATATCCTTCGGGTACTGAAGAGGGAGTTTTCAGAGCTTTACCAGATTTCGGTAGGGAGCGATGAACCTGTGGACGGGTTTGAGATCAAGCAAACCAGCCTATTTGGGGAGGCTGAGGCGGATATCGCTCATTGGTAGAGGGTACCAAGGCGAACAGAAGTGGCGACGGAAGTATCTGTATCATCTGTTGAGTATGTACTTTAAATAGTAAAATCTGAATGTATAGATGTACTTAGAGACTCTGGAATATAGATGGTGCCTTTCAACCTCGTCTGTCCTAATTTATCCCTCTCGCGAATCTGGACCTCGCCACTCCAGCCTTAGACCCCTGTCGCAAAGCTCTCTAAACCGTTCCTTTGACTCTGCCCTTCTTTTCTTCAAACGTTCTGGAGCCCAGCCTCCGTGGTCCTGCAGTACCAAGTATTCTAATGCTCGGCCACCGGTAGAACGTCGAGACTCGACTATGGTGATTAGCGTATCATCCATATCACTGATGTTCGTTTGGAAGTACTGGAGGTTGGGCAGGTAGTCCTCGTCGGGAGTCCTCACCAGCGGAGGTAACAACCTTAGATCAAACGACTCCCTCCACGTCGTCTCTGATTCATACTCAAATCTCCATCCGATCCAAAGCCTTTGGACGTTCTTCAGTAATCCCGACTTCATCAACGAGAGCACACCTTCCTCGTCACCTGAGTGAAGAGCACACAGGGTGAGATCGTGCAGACGGCACCCCGATCGTTCGACGAGGTGGAGGAGGGGATCCAAAGTGTCGTACAACCCATTTCTGAGTCTCAGAGTGTGCAATGCGGGGAGGGTGACGTGGCCTATAAGCTGAGGCAGGCCTTCAACGAGGAATTCGGTTTCTGGTTCTGAACAGCTTAAAGTCAACGTGTGCAGATAGGGCAGTAGGATAGGCGGATTTGAAGCTGGTAGTTTGTTGTCCGAGACGGCAATGACACAGTCCAACCAGCAAACCTGCAAGTTTTCTAGGCGGCGCAGCGTCGTGAAATGGAAGGAGTTGGAAACGAAGAACCACTGTGAGTCTCGGGCCGTGTAATGAGTGATTTGGCTCCAGGGAAGTTTGAGGTCGTCGAGGTAATCACTGTTTTCTCCCCATATGCTCACGGTAACGAGAGCCGGAGCATTTTGGAAGACGTCGAGGTCAACCTCTGTATCGTTGGCCATGACACCCTCCAGGTGAAGACATCGGAGGCCAGTAAACAGGCCCGTGTAGGGCCTTAGACAGTCGAATATATACCCGCTCATTGGCATAGAGATATGAGACCAGGACGAGGCCCGATTGTTGGAGCAAAGAATTGAGAGAACGTTGGCGATTTCTACTGAGCTGAGATCGCCGATGGCGACCTGAATGGGCTGTTCTTGACAGCGTTCTAATTGGGTGGAAAGTCTGTGTGCCGACGAATCCTTCACTAGCGACCGGTTGAGATAGAGAGTAGTCCAAAGGCGGGGGAGTGACAAGACCGTGCACCTCCATTGACGAGAAACCAGGCCCAGAGCCCATGGGGGTCTTCTGATGTCCGGAGTCAGCTTGGAGACCAGCTTTGCATCGCGTACCTCGGCGTAAAGGTCGAAGATACAGACAAGTATGTCATGATGAAGACTCGAGGCTGGACTCATCACTAGCTCGCACTCCTGCCGAGAACGTCCGATATTCAAGTATGTGGCCAGTGGTAAGGTGTTTGCCTCTACAGGTGCTCCGCCGCATGAGATCTATGTTTCGAATGCCAATCGACTGACTTCTGACGAGGTACTCACCCAATTTCGCGAGGCTATAAGTGCCCCGGCTGGAAGAAGGCAAAGATAGATGTGGATCAATGTCAACCCAACTTGTCCAAGCGCCTGCTTAGCTTAGACTCGGCACCTGGTCCGTGCGAGTATACTACTAGCACATGTGACTCGCAGCACCAACTTCGCTGTCAGTACCAGTTGGTCATCGCGACATCAATGACACGCTCAGTTCGTGAAATCGTTGAACTTCATTGGCGTACAACTTGTTAGTGATTATCCTACACTTCAGGAAAATCCGGATCCCGCCATTCCAACCTTAGGCCCTTCTCGGCCAGCACCCGTAACCTTTCCTTTGAGTCTGCCCACCTTTTCTGTACTTCAGATAGAGTCCATTCTCGATGTTCTCGTAGTACCAAACAGTCCAGTGCAGCATGACCACCAATGATGGAACGTCTGGAATTGATGGCAGCGACGAGGGAATCTAGGTCCCAGTTATTCGTTTGCAAGCACCGGAGACTGAGAAGAAGGCCCTCCGAGGTCTTAGTCACCGCCAACGCACGCAACAACCGCGACAAGTCGGAGTTATATCCGCCCGTCCATCCCAGTTCGTCATCCTCATTTCCCCAACCAATCCAAAGAGACTCCACGGTTTTCATCGCTTCTGACTTCATCAACAAGAGTGCATCGTCATCGTCCGAGCCCGAGGAATCGAGATTACACAGACCGAGGTCGCGTAGGGAGCATCCCGACCTCTCTACGAGACGGAGAAGGGGGCTGACGATGTTGTAAAGTCCATTTTGGAACCTGAGCGTTCGTAGTCCAGGGAGGGTAACGTGGCTCAAAAGTTGAGTAGGTCCCTCACGGTGATATTCGCGATCCGGCACCGCACAGACCAGGGTTAGTGTGTGTAGAGCAGGTAGTAGAATGGGCGACGTCGGGGCCGATTCGTCCTCGTCGAGCGCAACACACTCCAAACAACAGATCTGCAAGTTCTCCAGACGGGGTAACATTTCGAAATGGAAGGAATTGGTAAGGTGTGACCACTTCGAATCTCTGGCCGTATACCTCGTGAGCTGTTTCCAGGAGAGAGTAACGCAATCGCAGTCGTCGACCCTTCCCACAATACTCAACGACTTGAGTGCTGGAGCGTGTCGAAAAATATAGAGGCCGTCGTATGGGAAGTGGTCATCAACAATGAAGTGGATGTTTTGGAGGCCAGTAAACATGTTCGTGTATGGCTCAAGAAGGTCTAATATGTCTTCGGTCAATGACAAGACGACATGAGACCAGGATGAGGCCTTGGAACCGAGCACCGAAAGCAATTTCTCGGCTACTCCCATTTTTGAGATGTAACCCATGTTAACTTTGATGGGCTGGTCCTGACACCGCTCCAGCTGGGTAGAGATACTAGCACATATCTCGGACTCGTCATCGTACGAATCGAGCCTCAGTGCCAAGTGGTCAAGGTCAAAAGTCGTCCAAAGATGGGGGAGAGATAGAGCTGAGGACCTCCATTGACGACACACCAGACCCAAGGCCCACGGAGGGTCCCTGACATCGGGTGTCAGCGTAGAAGTCATCTCTATATTGAATATGTCGGCGGCGTAGAGGTCGAAAATATAGGCGAGTATATCGTGATGAAGGCCACCAGCGGAACTCTGACGACCTGACCAGCGCCTTGTGGCACTGGCAGGTACGCGCTAGTATTTTAGATGTTTGTAAGTGTCTGTAGAGTCTCTATAAGAATAAGAAAGCATAATTAGTATGTGAGCACATACCGGTAGAATAAGTAGCGCTAGCGAGGGTGTGGCTAGATGCGGATAGATTCGCTGCAACTGAAAAGGGTATTGTCAGATCCTGACAAGGCCTCGCTAGATTGATCTTACCTCGCGAGAGGGTGGCTAGGTGCTGGTGAGACTGCGTTAGAGCAATGAAGAATCACCTGTAGAGGGTAGGATTACCATGTCATGGCTGCCGCTGAGGAGGTGGACTCCAGTTTATTGAGTGCATGACCAGGAGATGGCCAGGAGTCGTCAGATTGGAGGGGTGTCACCACAAACTGCTGGGAGGGAGTCAGACTATCAATGTCAGGATCAGATGATGAAGAGCTTACAACGGACTGATATTCATACGTATAACGACTATACAAGTACTCTAATCATCAGCTTCATAACTCGTTGCTGACAACTGCAGTAGCAAGCAGGTAAAACAAGGCTTTGTGCCCGTTATTCTCACTCAATCGAATGTTTAAAGTATGGTATTATAATTCTATATAATTACTACAATAGCTACGGACAATATCGTACTTGGGTGAGAGCCGCTCAACACGGTGGTGGTGGTTGGGTGTCAAGAGCGAAGGAAGTGCCAGAAAATGAGGGTGCTCGGGATAATTGCCGGACTCCCACGCAGTTCCGGCACGCTGGTGGACGGTATCTTCCCACGGTATCATATCCTAATCAGGTTGATCAGTGTCTACTTATCTTATCTGCATCGCAGGGCCTTTCCAGCGCTTTCCGCTGGAATTGCGTGAGAGTCCCTTCCCTATTTGGCACAGGAAGGGACTCGGCGCTTATTCCCCTCTCAACACTCGACCACCATCAAAGACACGCCAGATTTTTCCGCCGACCCTATAAGTAATCGACTTCCTTTCCTCCCTCCCCCATCGCCTCTTGCTCTCCTACCACCACTGTCTCCCGTACCCTCAAGCCGTAACTCTCATCCCGTTACCGTCCCAACCTCTCCAACGGTTCTTCATGTCCTCAAACCCTCAAATGGCCATCAAGTGCAACATTCCCCAACACCACAGCCAGAAACCATGTTGAAGAGGTGCGTTGACATAGCTACATTTTACTGCTATGGCTAACGTTTATGTCTTGTAGGAGTGCCGACATTGTATATGAGCTGCTGAGGTTTGAACCCGGGTATGTTGACGCATCTACTTCCTGCGACAGAGACACGAGCTGACTATATGCGCTTGATTTGTAGTGCAGATAACCAATTATCGACAGCTCACGGCCACCTCAGGTCCTACGCCTTCTTCCCGGCCACCTAGGCCGTCCTCGCCAAAGCCAGATAGGCCAAAGTGGAAGCCGCCTGTGCAACCGGCTATTGGAGGGAAGGGTTCTGTCGCTGACTTGGTGCGCATTCTCTTTCACGTTTAAAACGGACATCAATACTGATCATCTTCGGATAGCACACCACCGCCCCTATGAATGGTGTTATCTTTGAGGGCAACAAGGCTGTTGGAGTTGGATACGTTCCTGCTCGTAACCGTGGTCACAGGCGTCAACTCTATCAAGTTCTACACCGGTCAACGTTACTTCACTGTCGTCAAGGCTGACCTGTTGTTCGTTGTCAACAACTCAAGGCCACCACGTTCGGTGTTCTGACCCGCTGCTGTCTCAATCTCAGTACTATCATTCAGGGTACGTCCTCCTAATTGTACATTATCGACACGATTAACTGAAACCTTGATTTGCTAGTATTGATGTCATGAAAGTCGACCGCGATGTTGCTCCTTGTGGGGTTCTAGGTGTAGAGCTGTAGTTCGTGTAATCCTATAGACTTGATAATTGATTTTCATTGTGTTACTTTACATGTGTGTGGTGTGTCTGAGAAGGTGCATGAGTGCTTGTAAAACTGGGGGTGTCTGGTCATACCTTTAAGTCTTGTAGCATCTCATGATTATTGCTCAGCCTGAGCGCTCCTCATCATGGCACATGGATCTTGCGGGATCTTATGTGCGCTGACCAGTCTTGCCGCATCTTACCAACTTCGACAATTCTCATACGCGCTTTTCAGTCACTGACGAGCCAATGTTATTCTAACGTGATATTATAGGTACATGGAATTCTAACAATCCTGGCCAGGTTCCACAAGTCTTCGAGCAAATTGCCGAAAAGCAAAACAGCTTCAGACCTCGTTAGACTTGTGGACCCTGGTATCACCTTTTGGGCCTGGTCAGTCGCTGGTCAGGTCGCCAGACTTCCGCTGGTGGCGACTCGAGGCTGAATTCATCATAAAGTTGCACTTTTTGCCAAGAACGTCCAACTTGGACACGCCGTCGCCGGTTCGAGGGTAACTCTTCACTACAGGTCCCTTGTGAGATGGATGTTTCGAATGCCAAATTTTTGTGAGGCACTTACCCGGTTCTGAAATGCAAGCAAGCTACAAGATCCACGTTTCCATCAGGAAAACCTCAATAGCACATTCTATGAAGTATTATACAAATTATGATAATGTTGAATAAAGGAATCAACATTGTTTACGTGCATATCGAGTGTCCTTCGATTCATTACGGATAAGGTTGCTTCTTCGGTACAGATGTAATAATTTTGAAGTGGCCATGCGAAACAAAGTAAGCACATTTCGTATATATATGCCATGAGATTCAGTGAGTTTTCCATCAAGAAAGGCAGTAAAATGTAGCAGAGGTATTGGCCAAATCGATAGAGGTACAAGAGGGTTGTTTAGTCGGGCATTCATGTTAATATGTACCGTATCTGCAACAATATATTTTGATTTCTCACCTTACTCACCGCAGACCAAGAGGTATCGAATTGTAATACATGGCCAGCGCTGCAATCCTCTAATCTCTAATATTCAATTTGCAACTTGGACAGGATATATAATGTAGGCGAGATAGTGTACTAAGAGGCTGTCAAAACTGAGTTGCTGAGTCATCAACTGCACAGTTGCACCGGCAATCTCCGAAGCCACAACTTTCGTCAACAGAAAGTTTTTTTGCAAAGTTTTGCGAAGTCCAATCCCTTAAACTCGGACTCCCTCTATCTATCTGCTTCAAATGTCTCCTCCCGATGTCCTTCTTTCTTCGACCTCCTGATTCATTTTCACGGCCTTTGATTGTGCACGCGCATTACTTCTCGATTGCCTCTCTTGTTGCAATTGACGTTTACTTGCGGTGAGTCCATTGCTATCTCCAACCTCTCGGAGACTTCTCGGAGACTGACTGGGATCATTGTCATAGCCTGGCACCGTTATCGTTCAAAGGCCTGTGTGGTTCGCAGTGAGGTGAGTTATCTCATAGCTTACCCCGTCCCTCAAAGTGCTGACCATCATCCTCCTTTTCTCTTTGCCGTTATTTTTATGGTATCACAAACGGTTGTCCTACAGCTCGTATCTGGAGTGTGGTACGTTGCTAGGACTCTTTCAATTGTTGACGAGCTCACCCATTGACGTCCATCTAGGTTCTATCTAGGATTCGTACCTCGTTCTGAAAGAATTCGAGAGCGGTGTCATTCAAGACACGGGGAGATCATCGGTTTTCAACGGCACCCCTGTGCATTTCATGGCAAATTTTCACCGGCTTGCAACGTGAGTGTCGTGTCTCCCTCCAATCAATACTATCACCGATTCACTGTCCCTAGGATGATGGCGAGCCGGACATGGGTACAATGGCGGAATATGATGCTGGCACGCGCGGTATATTCCTAAAGCTTGTCAGTCGTATTCCTCATAGATAGTGGACGCCCCTGATGTATAGTGGTTATTTTGTGCTCTAATATGTCAATAAAGATTGTCATTGTGGAAAAAACTTGCAACGCTTGGGTAGAACATTATGCTGAATAACATACAATGGTTTTAAGTCAGTAGCAAAATAAGCTAAGAATATGGCCCTGTTTGTTCATAAATTTTCGAACTTCTTGTGAGACTTTTATCAAATCTTATGAAGAATTATGCCTCGATTATCAGGGGACATGTGTAACGGGTATAATATGAGTAATTACAATAATTACTCAACTCTGATACAAGTTTCGCTATAATGTTCAATGAAATTGCCTTTTGGGATTTTCCTGATGTCCCAGTCCCAGTCGTTGAAAAGATCTTGTTCAAACGCCGCTTGTAGGTCCGAACCGTCCAGCACGTGCCATGCCACTCACGGCAACATTCGGACACCTTAGGCACCACTTGTGACAGGTCGAGGTGACCATTTAGGTAGGGTTCTTTGTACGTGAGAAACCTACCTAAATGGTCGCCTCCGCGGATGTGCCCACTGCCATATCTGGCGCTTACTGCTCGACGAGGCAGGCTCAATCATTGGAGCAGCTCCCAAGTGGGAGCATAGAGCAGGCTATGGGATGGGGGATCATTTGGCAGGTTCATTCGTGTATATATTTGGTACAAAAGCATATCCTATTCGATGCTCCCTGACAAGAAACAGTACTCTAAGCAGTTATGGTGAGGGGGGGGCAAGGCGGTCTATAGGGGAGAAGCGGGTAGGTAGGCAGTACAGGACAACGGGGGCAGCAATATGTGGGGTATAGATGGAGGGAGGGAGCATAGATAGCAAGACCGAACAGAAAGTGTGTAGCAAGAAGGGGAGGGGCATTGGGACCTACGGCGAGGGGTGAGAGCCACGCACAAGCTCAATCAGGGCCCGCGTTGTTGGTCTGGTTGATGCTGCGGGAAGAACGACCTGAGCATCGCCTCGTATTGCGCTTGCATCTGGGCCTGCATCTGGGCCTGCATCTGAGCCTGCATCTGTTGGAAGGCTGTTGACATCGACGGAGCTTGACCGTGCTGGTAGGATCCCGCGGCCAAGGGTTGAGCGGGCGGCAAATGGCTAGGATGGGCTGGGGCTGGGTTCGTTGGCTGGCCGTGCCAGTGGGGAGGTGGCTGCTGAGTTTGGACAGGGGGTGGCAGCACTGTTGTAGGGTTGGCGGCAGCGGCAGGAGGAGCCTGGGGAGCCTGGATAGGTGGTCGTGGCACCGTTGCGGGTTTGGCGATGGCGGCGGTTGCAGCATCGGACGTTGGTTGGCTGGTCTTAGCCTTCTTGCTTGAAGATGCTTCGCTGACACCCTCAGCACCACGCTTTCGGGGGGAACTCTCGAGAGGCCGAAAGTCGGCGGCGTCAAACTCCCCCGCAGTAATGGTCTTCGGTGGTGCGGGTTTCTTCGGGGTGGTGAACGTCGATATGCTCTGGGAGGATGGGGACAGAGCAGCGCCAGGGGGTCCGGTAGGAGCAGCCCTCGAGGATTCTGTGAGGTGGGAGCTGGTCAACGAGACTTCAATGCGAGAGGCAGAGATCCTTACTTTCGTTTGCATGATCCTTGGGGGTGCTCGGCTCATCGCTCTCGTCTTCGACGTAGGCTTTGCTGATCGGCTGAGCTTTCCTTCCTGTTTCGGTGAGTACCCGTCAGCTGTGGAGGCGTTGAGGACTAAAGGACACATGACGAACCATTTTTTCTTCGAGGCTTAGGAGTCTCCTCCTCTGTTAACTGGCTCTCGTCGAATTCGTCGTCATCCTCGTAGGTGGGCCTTGCTTTGTTCCTTGATCTAGACGACCCAGCTGCGGGAAGCTTGTCTGTCCCGGGCTCAGTCTTGACCCTGCTCCCGCGGATGGCTTTGAGGGCCTCAGCGCAACCGGGGATCTCAAGGAGGCCAGGAACATTGGCGGCGTAATACTTGTCGGTGTTCCCTTTTTCGTCGGGGGCTGTAACGAGAACAGGTAGATCGCCGGTCTCGAGGCCTGAAAAAGGGCGTTAGTCTGTGATGATGAGGGGATACAGCTAGGCTTACGAATTGAGTCGACGGCCACAAGGGCAAGCCGATGCTCAAAGCCCTCACGACAGGCCTCGATGAGTGCGGGCTTGTGTTCTTCATCAATGTCACGCACTCCACGGTTGCTCTTGCCCTTGGTGTTGCGCTTGCTTGCTGTCCAGGGAAAGGCGGTCTTGCGAGGGTAGTTGACGATTTGAACTCCTAGATCAACGCATTCGGGTGCGAGCTGGCTCCAGGGGAGATTGGCTGGGTTTTTGAACGACTTGCCCAAGGCCTTTAAGCATTCGTCTAAGTAGGTCTGTGAGTGAGGGAGGATAGCGTAATAAAATGAAATACATACCGACGCGGCTCTTGAGTATGTCGCGAACGTCCTCCTTCTTCCTCCTGCCTGCTGATGCTGCAGGGCGTGCTTTGCTGGCGCCGGTAGTAGTCGGTGTAGCTTGTGGAGGTGCTATGTCGTCGTCGATACCGTAGCCGGTGAGTGTGAGTCCACGTTCATGTGCAATGGCGGCGAGTTGCCTGTTCGTAAACTTGATCGCATTTTCATTCCTGTTAATAGCCATGAGGGGTTAGTCTTTCAATCAATGGGAATACAGGGCTGGAGCATTGATACGCACTGCAGGTGAGACTGATACACGAGCGGGGCATCCTCATCACTAACTGCGAAGCACTTCTTCGCGAACTGAGACCTGGGTCAGCAACTGAGCAGGTAGTCCGATAGGGTGTAACGTACCCCAACGCTCTCGTTCGATTGGCAAAGGCAAGCATATCCCTGGTCAGAGCCGGGCAGACCGCCCGCGAGTATGGCCCAGACGTGTATGTTCTTCTCGTTTCGAAGCTGAGAGATCTGTAGAATTTATGTGAGTATGGATGGGTAATGATGTGAGTTGTTTGCGTGAGCACTTACCATGCTTTTGATATGAGACTTAGCAGTCTCGAAGCTCTGCTTTCGCGACCCCTTCGTCTCTTCTGTACCGATATCCTGCATCATTCCAAATACTTGTAGCATGTTCCTTGCCTCGTCCTCGCCATGAAGTTCAACGAAGTACCGATAGGCTTTCTTGAGTTGTGGTATCGCCCTAGATTTCCCTGTGGATACGGTGAGTGTAGGCACGAAAGGATGCAGGCATTTTCGAGTGCTCACCATCCCATGTAGGGTCCGACTTGGCCAGGTACTCACGCATTATCTCCTTGTGGCTCTCCTCGCGCGAGGCAGCCAAAGACTGGAAGCCATTCCACATGGTCTTGCGGCGTTGAGCGCGGGTAAGCTTCCCTCCAAACCTACAGTACACCAGCTCAGTGCCGATGTTCTTTTCCTTGCACCTCTCAACAATAATCTCTCCTGCTTCTTTGCATATGGCTTCGGCGGCCTCCACATCCTCCTTTCTCGGTCTTCCGCCTATGTTCCGTGGTTCGTCTTCACCTCCGGCGTCCCCCTCATCGAGCCCTGGAAGTCCTTCACTCCCGAGCAGGGTCTCTTCTTCCAATGTATCGTCCATGTCTTCCGTTTGGGTAGCTTGGCCCTCCTGCAAACGGGAGGACGGCCTCATGTTCTCCTTGTCGTCATCTGCATCCACTACAGCACTTCCCTCGTTGATTGTCGAAGTTTGTTGGTGGGCTGCTGAGGAATCTGAGGAACGACCCATTACCGACGCTGGTTCATGGGCCGCTGAAGAATCTGAGAGACGAGCGACTGCTCCAGTGTCTGTTACTGGTTCTGAGCATGGAGTAGGCACGGGTGATTGAGCAGATGCTGCTGCCGCCGCCGCCGAAGAGGGCATTGCAGGGAAGTGGGCTGGTCCATAACCGGCATTTTGGTTGGGAAAGGGAAGAGGCATGTTCGGATATCCGAACGAGTGGTTTGGAGGTGCGAGGAAACTGTAAGGACTGTCGTGAGGAGGTGGGTAACCATACGGAGCGTGCGCATATACTGGGCCATGTGCCGTCGCGCTGAAGGACCCCGGTGAGGTTGCTGTCGGACCAAATAGACTTGGTGGGGGCGTTGCATGACCAAACGACCCTGGGGAGGGAGCTGAGGGAGGCAGAGAGGGAGCTGTGGTCTGGTTATGACCGAGAGGTCCAGGAGAGGGAGCTGTATGGCCTAGCGGCCCAGGAGAGGGAGCTGAGGGAAGGATATGGATGGCAGGCTGCAGAGGTTGCATCGCTGCAGATCGAGCTCGCTCTTCTGCAACACGGCGAACAGTTGGGCCAGCGGCGTCCGTTGGCTTGATTTTACGCTTCGAAGGCGATATGGGCGGTGTCTCCAGCGGTTGAGAGACTGATTCGTTGACCTCCTTCTGCAGCTCAGCAGCTTCCAGATCAGCGGCTGCAGCTAACTGTTCTGGGGTGAGGTCTTCGAAGGAATAGGCTGGAGAAAGACGGCGACTGCTCTATCATTGGGAGAATGTCAGTAGAAAGGAAAGCTGAGGATGGATAGCCTCACATACCGAGCTCATGTATATCTAAGGTTCAGCGTACGGAAAGGCGGAGGATACGAGTTAGTTAGGGTATGAGCGGGAGAGAAGCATTCACGAACCTATTCACGCACCTGCTACGAAGGTCGGTCGCAGCTGTGCGATGGAGGTTGAGAACAAGGACTAGAAGATTTTTTTTTTTTGACGACACCTTTTTAAATTGAGCCTGGATGCGATTTGAGCGGCTGACACCTTCGAAAATGGAACCCCGAAGCATTGAGGTGGCAACGACTTCTGGCGGCAACGTTGTAGATTAGGTCCTCCGGAGCTTCGAGAGAAGCAGGACCTGGAATCGACCATTTGAGGTCGTTGAGGTTGTCGGCGAAAGGTCGAAGGTCCGAGGGTCAACATTGAGAGCTATTAGATAGATTCGAGGAGTTCGAACGTTGAATATTAGGGCCGAAGTGTAGGTTGTCGAGGTTGTTGAGGTTGTCGGCGAAAGGTCGAAGGTCCGAAGGTCCGAAGGTCCGAAGTTGTGATTGAAAAGACTCGAGGAGCTCAAAGGCTGAAAACTGGGACTGAAGTATAGTACTGGTGGAGGTTTTGCGAGGTTGAGAGTTGTACGCTGGTGGAGGTAAGAGTCAAGGTATGAGGGTGGACCGAAGTAGATGATGAGCTGGCAATGTTTGTCATTGACAACAAACATTGCCGGCCCGGACTGTCATACGGAAATTCGGAAATTGCTAGAGCTCCGGTTCGAGATTAAGGACATACGTATGTAGGCAGGAATCATATTACATGGCTAATACGGCGTACTACAGTCATTCAGTCGTCAGTTTTATCGAGAGTTGCGATGTATCTTCTCACTGAAGCTCGATCCAACCACTGCCTCGCCAATACTCCCTGGAATTCGAGCTTGCCGTTCAGATACAAATCCTCCAACACACTCTTGCCCTCCGCATCCGCTTGCATCTGATGCTCCAGGTGCATACATTCCCATTCATTTGCGCATCGAATAAGGCACCGGATACGCCGTGTCAACCTCTGACACTCCTTCCACTCTGCGTAGGGCCCATATTCATTCAAGATAGCGTTGCCGATCTTTGCTACTGTATCGAGCATAGAGCTGAAGACCTTGAAAGGGAGCTCGAGTGGAGAAATAGGGGAGATCTCTGCTTCCGGTGAGATTTGAGTCCAAGCCAAGAACTCAGCAAAGAGTCGTTCGAGGTATCCCGATCCCGAGTTTGATAGTTCACAATTGATGTTTTCTTCCAGTGCGCGAAGCCTCTTCAGAGGATCTCTAGGTCAATGAACTAGAGGTTCATATCTATCAAGGAGGAAGGGAGTAAGTTACGCACGTCTTGACTTCCGTCTGTGATTTTGTCTCCCAAAGGGCCCGCTTCTCTTCGTCAACTTCCTGCTTTCGCAACTTTCGATCGCGAGCTCTGTATTCAATGAAGTCGATATAAGCGAACCATCCTAATCTAGAGCTTGGGGGAACGCACGCTGCTTTGCCGTAGGTAGCCCGTTTCTTTGCGAGGATCTCCTCCCGATTTCTAAGCCCAAAGCAATGTTATTGAGTGAGCCCGCTTGTGAGATCGAGTAAGTGGCTCTTACCGTTGATAATAGGTCTTAGACTTGTGTTGTGAGGCTTGCCTTTGCGCCTCCTTTGTTTTGTGCTTGCGGCGTGCGGGCATGGTGGTGGTTCAGAGACGAGAGTGTAGGCGTGCCCACGTTTGCGCACAAGTTTGTGAGTCCGGACTACTTTATTGTTATGACCATTTCAATAATTCCAGTTTTTTTCTGAGACCTACTAGGATATCAGCACAGATCATCCGTTATTTTATTTTGCTGACCTTTGAACCCTAACATCGCAGAAAAAAATAAAACATCGAGAGGGCCTCCCGGTAACACGGGCCGCTAGGCTGAGAAGGCAAGAGAAGTCAATTTTACTCGTCAGTTTTTGCCTTCTTTTTCAACCACGACGCTACTCTAGGATCCTAGGCGAAATCTGAAGATACTGATTTGGATGAATATGGGAGAACACGGTGCGTCACCCAGCCGCTAAATAGTATAGGGCTTAACACTCACCCCTGTGCTCAGATATGTCGGATGTTGACATGTCGGATATTGGGTCAGAAACGGAAACCGTGTGTTCGGATATCTCAGAGGCTGAGACTGCCGTGGAACCCGAACTTCAGGTGGCTCTCGACCCACTTGTTTACCTTGCCAGCCCGAACGAGTGCTATCTCACCCGAAAACGTCACAATGAGTTCGCTCGGTTCAAGCAACAAAATCCTGGAACGCGAGCTCTACTCCCCCCGCCTTACTCGATCGAGTTCTCCTTCAACGACTTCACTTCAGCATTGGCTCGTTCTTACCTGGCCGCTCGATACACGCCTCCCAGCCTCACCCCACCTGGCTCGGCTGCCGAATTCGCAGATATGGGCAGGCAGTTGAATCTCGCCCTCGATACCTCCGTCCCTACAACACAGCACGAGTCGAACGGGAACGCCCTTGAAATCAAGCGGATGATCTTCACAAGTATTATCCTGTGGGCAAATGTTTGGGATCGGCTTCCCGACGGTACAGAAAAAAGGAGTCTGTACAAGGATATTGCAAAGTTCATTGAGCAAAAGGCAAAATCGAGGTGGGAGGACATCATCAGTCAGAGGTCAGAGCAGGCTTACCGCAACGTAGATTGGCGAGTTGCTATGCAAGAGGACCTGGCCGCATCCAAATGGGAAGGCTGGAGGAAGGGCGCACTCTAGATAATCATTGTGTATCTACTACGTTACAGGGATAGTCCGTACAAGGTTGGCTAGATACTTTCGAAACTTTGGAATATATTGTTCCTCGATACAAGCGTAATCAAAACCGCGAACAACTGCTGCGATAATCCATAGTATCCAAACTCCGCAATCATAGCTGTTATGCTGTAGCCTTTCCATCTGCAGGGGCCGTGCCGTCCAACATGCCAGCGTAGAGAGGGAGGAAGAAATCAGCGGATAGCCATGATCCTTCGCCATGTCAACAAGTCGGCTCACGACTACCTGAATCCTCTAGAACATGTGAGATTAAGCTGTTAGGATATACGCAAAAGACCTGAACTTACCGGCGCCCATCTTGCAACGAACTCCTGTGACCCAAAGCTATCAAAGATGTGAATCTCCTCCTTCGCGACTCTGACCACCGCTAGTCCCCAGTGATGCTCCTCTGCATCATGGATCGGGATGATCCAGATTGACTTCGTCCAATACTCCGTGCGATAGGAGTTTCGCCATGCAGTCTCAGTACGCATGCTGTTCTTCAGGACCTCCGGAAGAACAAAGGACGAGAAGATGGCGCAGTTAACGTTCGGGTCCCAAAAGTTGTTCTGGAGGAGTGCTGCACAACCATTGATGCACTCGTCGTCCAGCCACCGCTCAGCAGCATCGAGCCGCTGATACTGAGCAACATGGAAGACATATTGCACCTTTGCTGGTGAATAGAAAGATCGTGAGGCAGACGCAGTGCGGTCGAAGGGCGGGAACCGGTAGCCTCGGATCCCTGGCCAAAGGTTCGCGTCAACGAGGAGCGAGGTCTATATGATTGCATCAGTGAGATACCCATCGCAACAACCTTGAAGGTGGAAAGCATACCGGAAGGTCCCAACGAAAAGACATACTGTCTTCTTCATCATTGTTGGGCTCGCAATCAGCCATTACGTCCTCAAGAGCCAGTCGTATTCCCGTAATCTCGAACTCGTCGTCTTCGTCGTCGTCGTCACCATCCTCCTCGAACACGGTAGGAGACAAGAGGGTCTGAGGGGTCGAATGAGAAGGTGGTGAACGAGGTAACACCGGAGCAGGGGTACGAAGTCGAGAGGACGAGATTGAAGACAAAGTCGGCATAGAAGGGGATGGGAAGCTCACAAGCGGCCGGGGCAAACAAGGTGTTGAGACAGATGGCGGAGAGAACGGCATGGAAGGGGAAGAGAAGCTACCTGGATGCTGAGGTGAACGAGGTGCAAGAGCAGGGATATTCGAGGTTGTGCGTGAAATTGGTGTGGAAGGGGAAGGGGGGCTACCTAGCCACCGCTCAACCGAGGTAACCATACGTTCAAAGGTGGTGATGGAGACGAAAGGATTTGCCCAGTTGCTGGCGAGAAGTTGGTGATCATGCAAGCGTGCTTGCAGAGCAGTGTGATACTTGCGATCTGGAGGGTATTAGAATTAGATTAGTGGGTCGAGACACAAAGAAGGAAGGACTCACACTTCTCATCCCTGACCATGAACATCAGGGCTTGAAGTTCGCGGAAATACCAGGTACACATATTCTTTGACTCGGCATCAAGTCGGGCTCTTTCCTCCGCACAGCGATCCAGGTTCAACAGCGCACGGATCTCGCGGCGGGAGTTCTCATTGATAAGGTACTCCGGGGGTTGCTCCGACTGCGTAACCGAGACATCCTCCCACAAATGAGAGGTCTCCATGTCGCGGAGAGCTGCGAGCTGCGTCGGAAGTTTTCTGGGTACCGGTATACCATACGCCGGCTTGTGCTTCTGTTCAAGGTAGGTGACATGTTGGTTAAACTTTCGTATGAGGTTCTCGAAGGCTGCGGCTCGTCGGGAGATATTCTTGCGAGTGAGCTGGTGAGCCCGTGTTCCTATAGAAGTGTCAGGGTGTGGATGATCAGCATGCGAAACAGTGGACATACCCAGGGCTTCATCAGCCCCACCCATTGCCTGATCGAGTCTATCCCACTCGAAAAAGCTCCCAATCGCCTTTTTCCGAATCGTGATCTTGAGGTCCCGAGCGAGGAGAAGGGTATGAAGATACTCAAGGGGAATACCCTTGAGTTGAGGATACTGGTTGTCAATGTTGAGGGAGGCGTACAAGCCCTCCGCCTCGGACTTCAGCTTTCCGTGTAGCTTCTCCAGGTTCTGGAGGATGAAGAGGGCGTCGGAGGGGGGAAATGGTAGTTTTTTCACAGTCGATTTAACCTCTGCGATTTCGTGCTCCAAGTCGTCGATCTGGTCCTGCAACTGGAAGACCTTCGAAAGGTCCTTCTTCAGATGAGCAGGCGTAACTAGCAAGGGAAAGTATCTGTGTCAACAGAGAGAAAGGAGAAAAGCTTCGAGGTACTCACGGGTAGCACCCGAACTCTGAGCATCCTTCTGTTCACGCCAATACTGACGAAGTACGCTGGGGGCTGTTCCGAACTTCCGGAGGACCTGAATGGCCTCCGACTCCTTTTTCTGCACATTCTTGTAGAGCTTTCTCTTGATATACTTCCCAAGTCCCTCGAAGAGGTCCTGCGCGATGGTGTCGCACTGTCGATCGAATAACCATATACGCTTCGCACACTGTGTAATAAGTTAGAAAAAAGAATGGTATAATGAACAAACTACTCGCCGAAGCCCGTCTTTCCAGTCCTATCAGCTTTCGCAAGCGAGACCAGAGGCGCTCGGTACCCTCACCATCTGTGATACCAAGCCCCTCACGTAGACGCGGGTTGTAGTAGAGCTGGCAGGACCACTGGTGGCCGTACGCATGCATCGCTGCAGTCGCGAGTTGGAGGCGGCTCACGATGTCCTCATCAAGAAATTCGTACTGGGACAAAGGTAAGTCAGGTCATAGATAGAATGGTATTGAGGGGGCTCACCAGGTTTAGACTGCGGTCGAGAACGCAAGCTATGTCGTAGAGACCGGCTACCGTTGCTCCAGGGGCCAACATGTCAAAGAGAGCTTGGAGGAGTGCTACGGCGTGTGTCTGCCTCTCGGAGGGCGTGTCTATCGAAGCCACAAACAGAGGGATGTCGTGTCGGCACACAAGTGCCATAACCCCGTTCTCGTCGAATATCTCGTTCGACCGTTTCTGCCCATCGCTACGAGCTGCCTTATATGCGTCTCGATCCGAGTCAACGACATCATCTGAGAGAGGCATGCTCCGAGCCTTTGGAGGAGCTTGCCTCGCAGCCGCTATGCGTTCTCCGATCCCATCCACAAACTCTTTCGAAAGGTAGCGTGTAGAGCTATGGAACGGTACTCCATCTCCACCCGACTTGAGATGTCGATGGTGGAGATTCCCGTCGAGTGCGACATGTATGTCACCTCCCCACTGAAATGACTGCCCGAAACGATTCCCGCCGAAGCAGGCTGGACAAAGCCGTTGGAGATACGGGTCGCAGCTCCCTTCAAGAGGTGGGATCGGTGGTACAGCACCTGTTGAGGCAGGAGGTGCAGCGGGGCTAGCGGGGTTTGGTCCTGGAGTAGGGGTCGGAAGGGAGGAATTGGGTGAAGGTGTCGGTCCTGGAGTAGGGGTCGGAAGGGAGGAATCGGACGAAGGTGTTGCCGGCGATGTACTAGGCGGTGCTGGAGATGAGTTTAGTGTACGGCCCAGCAGAGCGAAGGCTGGGGAAACTGTAAGAGGGGACGGGGAGGATGGAACCGGACTGCTGAGTGGTGGCAGAGTATGCTTAATGTTGTCGACCTTTTTCGTAACATATCGCTCGACCTCAATAACAAGGGTATCATACCATTGTAGTGAGGTGCCGAGAGCCCGACGAATGGGGTCTTGAAGAGGCTCACCCTGGTAACAAAGCATAAGCTAAAAGAAAAAACAAATGAATGAAATCTATTACTCACAGTCGCACCGACAAGACGGAATCCCCTTCTTCGGTAGAGCATGGTTAATCCATTGGCGAGAGCAGTCACAGCGTCAGAAGATTGCTGGCAGAGAATGCGATAGAACTCCAGGAGTTCGATGGAAATTGCCATTCGAGGCTGCGAGGGAGAGGAGGGGAAGTAACCGCGAGTAACCAGGATTTGAGGTAGTGTTTGGCAACGGCAATGGCTGAAGGTCATGGAGCGATGGTCTAGAAAGGATGAGAAGAGACCTGTTAGTCTTTTGAGCCCAAGAAACTGCAAATAAGCACGTACGGTCGAAGTTTATCACCCGTAATGTAGTCACTTCCACAATGCAAGTCCCAGTCCTACATGGGCTCCCCGTCGCGCGCACCACCTCCTCAGGGCTAACACCCATTGTCCTATCTGTGTATTCGATGAGAGGTCCCACCAATAGCTTCAAGGTCTCCTTCCAACGGCTCGTCCTAGCAGCCTCCTCATCCTTCTTCAATAGCGGAGCTGGTGCACATGCGGATGGAGGTGGAAGTGAATCGTCAAAGAGCTCGCAAGAATCTGGAAGGTTTTCGACGGGATCTATATCAATAGACATCGATTCAGGGTTGATATCCGTGGTATCAGAGCTGGGAGGGGGTGCAGAGGATTCCGGGTTGGGAATATCGGAAGACGAGTTTGTGGGCTCACGGCTTCGGATGGCATCAAACCTCCGTTGCAAAGCCTCGCGCCGCGATTGCTGTATGCTAAGATTGACGGGCTGTTGCCTTTTCTTCGACCGTTTTTTTTTAGGGCTGGGTGGTGCGTGGCCGAGCAATAGATGCTTTGCAGGGTTTGAGCCGGTCATGATGGAGCGAGCGGACAGTAAGGAGCGAAAATCACGATATAATTAGCACCCTAGATGGATACAGGATGGACGAGGGTACGATAAAGCGAGAGTTATAGGATACGCCCCCGACGCGCGTCAAGGTAGTGAGGTGGTGGTGGATGGAAAGGTGACAGTAACGTGACGGTAACAATCACCTCATCCGCGGAGGTGACCATTTAGGTAGGTTTCCCACGTACAAAGAACCGTGCCTAAATGGTCACCTTGGCATGTGACATGTGGTGCCTAAGGTGCATTCGGAGTCGCTGCATCTGCGCTATCGTCGTTCCATCCGTTCTGTGCTTCTACTGGTACAATCCGACCATCTATACAGCCTGGGGCGGGTGGAATATAGGTGCCTCGTTCGAGTACATGAGATTGGACCTCACTGGTCTGGGTATGATGGTATTAATTACACTTTAGGCAAATCCGGACCCCGCCATTCCAACCTAGGCTTGGACCCTTCACGGTCAGTACCCGCAATCTTTCTTTTGAATCTGCCCGCCTCTCCCGTGCCTCAGCTGGAGTCTAACCTCGATGGTATCGTAGAACCAAACAATCCAGTACGGCTTGTTGACCATCGCCAACTCGGCAATGTCTGGGATCGATGACGGCGGTGAGCGTATCCAGATCCCAGTTATTCGTTTGCAAGCACCGAAGAAGTACCGAAGACTGGGAAGAAGGCTCTCCGATGTCTCAGTCATTACCAGCGCATGCAACAAATGCGACAACTCTGGTCTATATCCATCTGTCCATCCTAGAGGCTCATCATTCTCGTTTCCCCATCCAATCCAAAGGGTTTTCACGGCCTCTAAATTCTAATGCTCCCGATTTCATCAATAAAAGTACGTCGTCATCGTTTGAGCCCGACGAATCGAGGTTACACAAAGAGAGGTCGCGAAGGGAGCAGCTCGACCTCTCGACGAGACGGAGGAGGGGCTCAACAATGCTGGAGAGCCCAGTTCGGAATCGGAGCGTTCGCAGTGCAGGAACGGTGACGTGGGTCAGAAGCTGGCCAGGTCCCTGACGGTTGGCCTCGCGATCGGGATCCATACATCTCAGGGTCAATGTGTGCAGAACAGGGAGCAGGATAGGTGATATTGGACCCGGTATTTCCTGTCTAAGCGCGAAACAGTCCAACCAGCAGATCTGTAAGCCGTCCAGATGCGGCAACATTTCACAATGGAAGGAATTGGTAGCGCATAACGACTCCGAGTCTCTGGTCGTGTATCCGATGAGCTGATTCCAGGGAAGCCGGAGGTTCTCGCGATAGTCGACGTGTCCCCAGATACTCAACGCTCTGAGTGCAGAAGTGACCTCAAAAACGTCGAGGCGATCGTCTGCATAATCCGACTCGTCGGGGCCAAGCCTTACTATGCTGATATTTTGAAGACCACTAAACATGTTTTTATATGGCGCAAGAAGATACATTGTGTCCTCGTCCATCGCTAGGGAGACATAAGACCAAGATGAAGCCTTGAAACCGAGGATTGAGAGCACTCTCTCCACCATTTCCATATCATCGCTTGCGATGTAGCCCACATTGACCTGAATGTGCCGGCCCCGACACCGTTCCAGTCGAACGGAGGTAATATATGTCTCCCACCGCCAGTCAGGCAGTCGACTCATCGCATTGATCAGGACATCAAGGTTGAAAGTTGTCCGAAGACTGAGAACTGCCACTGACGACAAACCTAGCCCAAAACCCACGGAGGTCTTTTGATGTCAGGAGTCAGTTTCGAGATCAACTCTCCATTGTGTTCCTCGGCATAGAATTCGAAGATATAGGTGAGGATATTATGATGAAGGTGAGGCGAGGCTGGATTCATCGTTAGCTTGTGCTCTTTGTTATGAACGTCCTTCTGATTGGCCACAGCTCTTTCGTGAGATAATCATTTGAATATCCAACCGAGTTCTGTGAGGTACTTACCCTGTTTTGAAGCAAACACTGGAAGTAGCGCGTCTTCAGCTATTGAAGATGGATGTGGTTGAATCAACTTCCACCTTTTATATAAGCGCCGCTCGCCGCTCAATTAGAGCCGCGTCGAGCGCTGACAAAGCCCACTGGCTTGTTTGTTCGCAACCTCCACCATGGCCCAACAACACTTTGGCGACGGTTTCGTTTTCATGACCTCTCCCTTCGATCTCGGCACTACATGAGACTTCGCTCAGATATCTAGGCCATCGGCTGCTTCTCCGATATGGACCGGAAGGACGAAGGATCCAACCAGATTAAACATTATCCACGAGCATTATATTTCGAACGCGAGCTCTTGGGCTCACGAGTTCGAACTCGACGGAGGAGGGGGAGGAAAGCTGTCATCATGTGAGCCCCGGTGAGTGCCTGATATCATCAGTGATATGTAGTCCCATCTATGGATTATACTGAAGTGTCAACGCTCTACAGCTGTCAACATCTCATGTGAATCAGGATAGCGCTGGAATGGTCTCTGGAATAGAGAACCTAACCTCGAGATTGATGAACGACGAAGCATAAGTGGGTTTGGAGTTCGAAACGGACGTTGAATGTCCATGGGGGCCATGGAGAACGGGAGGAAGGGCAAGGGATGCGGGACAGTTCTTGTGAGTCGGGGCATTTCCAATTTTAGAGGCACATGAGCGTTCCATCTAATCTAATTGATCCAGAGAGTTGACATTGCGAGACGTAACTGGCGCGCTGGTCTGGTATATATAAGTGGGACTCCGGGCTCCCCAATACCGTTCATTCGTACCCAGGCACATCCATCAGCTATAGTAGCTCAATGTTTGCTTCTCTTGCCTTATAGACATGTCTAGATTCTTCTCTAACGCACATGATGTTTCGGTCACTGGCGGGATTTTCAGTCATGTTCAAGGAGATCAACACAACCATACGTCGCTCCGGGGAACGGGCTCTACATCTCAAGTTGCTGACGCCAACCATCTTGCGCTGATAGCGCAGGCGATAGCTTCGACATCAACGGTTCATGTCAATGGGAATCAGATTAACCAGATTATCCAGCAGGAAGCAATGGAGCGTACTGAGTATGATAACGTGGGTATTCACTATCTTTAATTGTCATTGTCGAATCAGGAATCTTACCTTGCATCCAGTTTCGAAACCTCAAGAGCGGAGATTTTTACCGGATTGAAGATATCTGTGTCGTCGAATATTGTCGGAGACCATGGTGGTATCCGAGCGTTCCGAACGCCAACAAGATCATATGTGTTGTGAAAGTGAAAGGGACAGAGGACAGGTTTACGGCGGTGTCCTACAGTGGACCGGAGGCGCGCAAGGTGCGTTCTGCATCTTCTTTGAGTCGAAGCAAATGGGGGCAAATGTTTTGAGAACAGGCCTTTGAAGAGGATATTCGGAAATGTTCTAGAGCATTGTACGTTGGATTGAGGTTTAGGTCTACGCACGCTGGCTGAAGACTAGTCAGGTCCTCTGAGACTGTCCAGGTTCATGCTATCGACATCGGGACAATCCCATCGCTGATTTTTTGGCACGGTAAGAGAACGCGATCGGATGAGATCCACATCGCTGATCTGGCGTTTCACTTCAGATCTTGTACCGTTTGCGCACTTCGCGAGAGATGTGGGGTCGATGGGTCAGATATTTCTCCAAAATCTGCTTGTGAGTAGCAGAAATGGTGGAACTCAACATTTGGATGATCCCATTCTAGTTTCGATGGCGTTGTCTAGAAAGCGAGTTGTGGATGGATCCTACACGGGGAGTGCTCTGTCATGGTCCAGAGGGGCCAGAGTCTGCGCACCCAGGTATTGGTGGTCGGACCGCGTATTTTGGGCCAGATCCATTGCCTCCAACGGTCGACCTTCTCCAAGAAGACAATTTTTTGCGTTTTTTGGCAAGTCGCAAGTCGATAGAAGTCGATCGAACGTTTGTTGGGGCAACTCGTTCGACTTTGCTTAGGGCACCCGTATCCATTCCAGTCAATCAGCCGATCCTCTTTTCCACTCTGACCCAAACTTTCATCGCCTTCGCGAACAACGTCTGGGAGAGCCTCCGCAGCACCCTTGTGGAGAAACAAGCCTTGAAAGATGGATTAACGAGGTTAGTTCATCGTAAACTATTGGTCATTCTGCCTGAAGAAATACAATTAGATTCCGACTCGACGGAGACGGACATAGTCTTTCGTTGGAGTTGGATGAGGACATTGCACTAAAAGAGGCTTGGCTTTCCCAAGCATCAAGCGTCTTTCATCGCCGAGGAATATCACTGGAGGAAGATCTCAGTGCTTATCGTGCGTCATCACCATTTGTTCCCTTCGGTCTCACAAACTGACCAGTACTATCGCAGAGCTCGTCTTGCCTGATGCATTTTTGGAAGGCTGTCTCGACAAATCTCCCTTTAAAACCCAACGACGACGCCAGCAGCCAATATATCTGTTTGTCCGCCCGCCTCCTCCCGGCCTCGGCTACGGCGACACCTCCTCTCTTCATTATTGGTCCTTTCACGAAGACAGCCGATCCCCCATTTCGCCTGAGTCATGTCGTGACCTCGGCCTTCCCAATGAGCTTGAATTCAAAGCTGACGGTCACCTTTCGCACTCTTGGTCGACCGACAATTACACATTGATACATCGATATCAACTGCTCCGAGGCTATGACCCGACCACCATAGACTTCGCTCGACACCTTGGACAGGACGTCTTTTTTCAACCTGTTATCAATTCAGCCCGATTCAACGAGGTTCACGAAGGTACGCTCAGCTCTCCATCATCCATTCATGCTCTTACCTTCGCGCCGGTCAAGACCCCATATATCCCGTCGACTCAGAAGGTCCACTGAGTATGCAAGGCCAAAGGGAGGTCGCAGACGCGGATCCCAAGGACGATAATCCAGTTCAGGGTGCAGCATGCGCCAGAGAAGACGAGTTCACCACCTCAGAATACGACATTGCCGCCAAACGACAGAGGTCTGATATGGGACTTGCACGGATAGAGATACGAAATTGCTCGGACCAAGTACGTTCTTGGTTAGTTTCTTTATTCTTATTCTACAACTTACAAAGGCACGGCTAGGATCTTTATCATAAGAACGACACCACCAGTGACAAGAGGACCACAGAGAGTCACTTTCCACGACCTGTGCGACCTCTTCCAACGAGAGCCCCGCTCGAGTATACTCGTGTACAGCAAGGGCACCCGTCGCAAAATGACCCGGTCGATTACATTTCTTTCGGGAGTCCTTCTTGCCCCTATTACTACCTCCCCACAAACAGGTCGCCGGTACATGATGCGAACACGCCAACCCCCAGCATGTTCACTCCGCCATCTTTCCATACTCAACAGGTTGGATTGCACGGACTGTTGCAGTATACAACCGCGCCGGCGGTAGCGAACACTCCCGCTACACCGCTACCGTCCAAGTCATACACGGACATCTGTACCGATACACCCAACCTGAACAGTGATCCGGCTTATACCGACCCAAGCGTCTATTCAGTTAGCCCTTCCACCACCGTATACGATAGTGATACTGTTGATAGTGCTGGGTGCTCCGGTCAGTCAGAGTCTGAGACACCGAGCCCCTGCCATGTCCCACCGTTGTTTGTCGCATCCAACGACAGCGGCGTCTACAGCATTCCCGTCATGTCTGCCCATTACCCATCCAAGTCGAATGGTCACGCCCACCTCCCGCACTGGCCCTTGGAAGCGCTTACGACTCGCAGTTCGTTTGTCCGTCATCACGCTGAAGGGCCTCTTGTCCCTCCAGAGAACCACACAAGTTTGATACCGCATCATCAGGAACAGTCTCTTGTTACTTCACCGGCGCACAGGCAATTGCTCCGGCCAGCCACTCAATACGCAGAACGAGACGAGCGGGGCAGTCAGGTTCATGGTGAGGGATGAGAATACTGATTCTTGGTGGTCCCCGGTCTCAATCATCACGACATCTCAGTGATTCAGATCGATTAAGTAGGACATTTATCCTCGTACAATGTAACTATATATATATATCATCATGGTTTACAAAAGGGAAAATCGTGCAAAAACTAGAAAAGGCGCGGCTTGTGGGCTCTTGTAGGTCCATGATCGTAGTGTGTCTTATGACAACGTTCGCTGTATATTCGGTGTTATAGTCATGTCGTTCTGTTCCTGTACGAGTAAGATCTGGATCTTTTGATGTACTCAGAGCTACTTGGATGTAGACGACTCGCCCAATAATGTGAATTTGAACGGCGTTGGCATTACACCTCAGGAAAATCAGTACCTCCCCATTCCAACCGTAAGCCCTTCTCGCGAAGCTCTCTCAACTTTTCTTCCGAATCTGCCCGCCTTTTCTCCACTTGAGCTGGAAGCCAGTCTCGGTGGTCTCGTAGTACCAAACAGTCCAGGCTTGGCTGACGATCATCAATGAAACGTCGAGAGTTGATTATAGTGATGAGTGTGTCCGTATCCCAGTCGTTTGTTTGGAGACACCGAAGGCTGGGCAGGTGGTCCTCCTCGCAGGAAGTCCTCACCAACGGACGGAACACTCTCAGATTGAATACTTCCATCCATCCCGTTTCCGAATTATATGCAGTCCCCCATCCAATCCAGAGCATTCGTAGGTCCTTCAGTGCTCCTGACTTTATCAACGAGAGCACATCCTCCTCATGCGACGTGTGAAGTGCACACAAGGCGAGATCACGAAGACGGCATTTCGATCTTTCGACGAGACGGAGAAGGGGTCGCAAAGTGTTAAAAAAACCATTTCGGAGTCTGAGAGTGCGTAACGCAGGAAGAGTGAGGTGGTCCAAAAGCTGAGGGGGGCCTTCGTGGTTTCCTTCGAGATCGGGTTCCGCACAGCTCAAGGTCAATGTGTGCAGAAAAGGCAGTAGGATAGGTGAACTCGGAAGTGGTGTTCCCTCGTCTAGAACAATGCAGTCCAACCAGCAGATCTGCAAGTTTTCTAAGCGGGGCAGCATGGTGAAATGAAAGGAGTTGGTAGCGTAGAACCACTCCGAGTCTCGGGCTGTGTAATGAGTGATTTGATTCCAGGGAAGCTTCAGGTCGTCGACGCAATCATTTTCCCCCCATATGCTTACTGTATCGAGCGCCGGAGCGTTCTGAAAGACGTCGAGGCTGACTCCATCAGCATTGGCATCGTGATCGACATCGATACCATCCAAGTGAAGGCATCGGAGGCCAGTAAAAAGTCCTGCGTACGGTCTTAAAGATTTGAATATGTGCGCGTCCATTGGCATGGAGGCATGGGACCAAGAGGAAGCCCGATTATTGGAGCAAAGCATTGACAGAGCATTGTCGGAAACCTCCGCCGAGAGATCACCGATGGTAACCTGGATAGACTGGTCCCGACAGCGCTCCAACTGGGTGGGAATGCTGTGCGCGGATGAGTCGATCTCTAGTATCAGGTCGAGGTCGAAAGTTGTCCAAAGGCGCGGGAGGGAAAGGACTGAGAGCCTCCATTGACGACAAACCCAACCTAGAACCCATGGAGGTCTCCTGAATGTCAACTCGGAGTCGTATATTTCGGCGTAGAAGTCGAAAATATAAGCCAGTACGTCATGAGGTAGGCGGCGGGCTGGACTCATAACAAGCTTGCACTTGCTGAGAACATCCTTCATGTAACGCTTCTGATATTCCAGTGAGTCGATGTGAGCCCTCAAGCGATTGATTTGAGAGTCAATAGACGTTATTACGTCTGCGCATTCTCGATGTCGTTGTTTAACAGTCTCGAGGACGTCGGGTTCCGTGGGGAGGTCGTCGGATTTTAGCAATACGCCCAAATCTCGGCTTGTGTCTGACCATGGGCTAGAAGACGTAAAAACACTCAAGTTTTCACCCTCCTCGAGGTTTCGGCCGCACCCAAAACAAAGTTTGGACGCATGAACCCAAACGTCAGCACTGGGCTTCGTTGTCGCCGCCGGCATGGTACAGGTACTATGAACCAGCAAGTAGAGATCGACGCCAAGTATGGAGTGCCTTGATGCTCCTATTCTTGACTAACGCATGTTAACAATGTTTTTGATCATGAAGAACCGAGGTTGTGAACTGACCCAAGTTTGAAGCAGCTGCTAGAGGCTATAGCGCTTTAAAGACCAAGGTGGATGTGGTCCGGAGTCAAGCAGACTAAGCGCCTGCTTGGGTTCGGAAGGTGTCCGTGCGAACCCAACAGTTTGACTCACGATGTCTCCAAGTGAACCAATGTTGAGATCTTGAGATGTCGACGTTGAGCGAATGTGTCTTCATTCGGTCCTGCGCCATGTAGGCTCAGACCGTCTGGCTTCCAGATCGCGCTTCAGATGCATGATAAGTGATAAAAGGGGAGGCGGATACTTCGAGGCCTTCAATAACATTCGTAACTATACTCCAGTGATAGTCGGCTCTATTCCGCGAAACGTCTTCTTCACCCACTCAACGACCAGCCCTCCATCGCAAAATTCCGCAAATTCCGACACACCTAATTTTCTCCATTCTTTCAACTCGCTTTTAGTCATTTTTTCGTGAGCCTGTAGGACCAGACGTTCAAGCAGAAGCTCTCCCCCACCCATGCCACAACGCGATCTAACCATATCAGTCAGCCCCGGCTGTTTGAATGGTTCCCAGCAACTGGTCTCGAAGCATCGAAGATGGGGAAACTGATGATCCCGAATCTCAGGGCTTCTGGTCAAGGCTACAAAAATTGGGGTAACGTCGAATGGTAGAGGGTAAATTCGAAAACCGATGGAGAGGATTTCCAGGGATTCTAGAGACCCTGACCTGAGCAAGCCCTCGACATCTGATAAATCTTGTTCGATTACGTCGAAAAGGATGAGCTCTCGGAGGGTACACCGCGATCTGTCAATGAATTTGACGAGGGAGGACGAGCTCTCCCGAAGGCTGTTTCGGAATTTTAGTGTGTATAGTGAGGGAAGGGTTACGGAGTCCAAAAGATGCGAGATACCGGCTTTCTCGTATCCAGTGTAGACGAGATTCGCTGCGGAGCTGAGGATGAGGGTGTGAAGGTGGCGGAGTACGCGAGGTGGTTGGACATAGTCGGACCCAGCATTCCCGTCGATCACAACGCAATCCAACCAACATATCTCGAGATTTTCTAACCTCGAGAGAACTTCGTAATGAAGATGATTTTCGGCGAAAAAATCTTCGGAGTTTCTAGATATATAGGTAGTGATTTGGCTCCAGGGAATATCTAGCTTTTTCAGGTTGTTGTGTCCCAAGATCGAGAAAGATCTTAGTTTTGGACAGTTTCGGAAGACAGAAAAGCGTTCTGCCTCGGGAATGATGTATTCGAGGGGAAGGTCATCGTTGTTTTTGATGGTGATTTCTTCGAGATCGGGAAAGCCCAGCGGACTGAATCCGTAGTGTAGGCTGTAAAAGGTGTCGGCACCTAGAGAGAGAGAGCAGGATGAAATCCGATTGGACGGAGACAGAAGTACCGAGAGAATTTTGGGCGTTGTAACATCGTGGGGATCACTGTTATCATGATCCAGACCCTCCAGATTGACACGCACGGGCTGGCCCTGACATCGCTTCAACTGTACCATGAGCTTTTCCATGTCATACTGGTAAGCCACGGCGCTCGATGAGAGACTTTTTAGGTTGAAATTTGTCCATAGCAGGGGAAGAGACAAGGCCGAACAGCGCCATAAACGACAGACGAGGGCCAGAAGCCAAGGGGGTCTGCGTTCAGCACGGTACTCCTCGCAGCCTATATCTTCGCCTTCGCATGAGTACTGAATAGGGTCGTCATGTGCGTCCGCGAAAAAGTAGAAGATATGGGCCAGAACGTCATGAGGAAGGCGAAGGACTGGACTCGTTGCTGGCACCCGCATTGGGACAGGATCAAGAGATAAGAGAAAGATATAAGTGCTACAGTACGTGTCTGAGTGTCCCACAGTTACAGATTTGAAAGAGTGTAGCCACTCACCAAGGTGCAGCGATCGGTGGTCGACCGGTCACGGTGGCACTGAAGGAAGGGGTGAGCTGTGTCAAGCGCCTGGTGCTTTTCTATTAGCGCCCAGAATCCCTCTTTTTCTTTCTCTCCCACCGTGACCCTTTCAGTATTTGCCGCCAGCCTGAACACACACACGGGTGGTAGGAAGCAGAACGAATCTTGGACGATATGGTTTTAGGTTCGTGAAGATAATTGCAGTATTCTCGTTCAAGACTAAGCAGAACCCTTAGCTTCTAACGCGACATTTGGGCTCTACGAATGCTCAGGATGCGGGCTCGAAATAAGTGGGTTTGCAAATGATACTCCATCATTGGAAAGTATTCAGCGCACTGTGCTATCCACCTCGAATATACCATCGTTCGCGTTGTCATCGGCTGTCCTCGACGATCTTCAAGCGCAAAATCTCATAACGTCGCGAGCCCTCGAATCACTCAAATTACGTATAGAGAAACTATCGAATAGTTTGAAGACCCTTCAGGAGGATCAGAAATATCTGGAAGAGAAAAACGCCTTCTCGAGTCCGCCTTTCACCCCATTCGTCGACTACCACCCGAAATTCTCTCAGACATTTTTCTCATCTGCACCAAACTCGAAAAAGCTGGCCGTAATGAGAAGGACTTTCCTGGGAGCCTCGACACCCGCAAGGCGCCGTGGGTTTTGGGGCAGGTGTGTCGTCGCTGGAGAGAGATCGCTCTTGCTGAGACGAATTTGTGGACCGCAGTTAACCTTTCATGGACTCGAACACCCGACTATATCGAATCGAAACGCACCAACTTGCTGGAACCAGTTCTAGCGCTCCAACTGCAGCGTTGTCGCGAGCGCCCAATAACTTTGTCATATCATTCAGGCCCGGACACCGACGAGCGTCTCAAAGAGCAGCTCGCTCTCCACCTCTGTTCGCGTTCTTTGCAGTGGGAACGTGTGTCGCTCGAGGGAAACGTGAAAGCGTTTGCCCCCCTGTGTCGTTACCAGGGGCTCTTTCCTTCCTTGACGACCCTTCGTGTCCACTTCCTGAAGGACGACTGGGCCGGAGATAGCGTGTTTACTGCATTCGACAGGCTGCCTTCCCTGGAACGGTTTTCCGTCATTGGCGATACCACGGCAGTCATTCGACGAGGCGATCTCTTCTCGTGGGACAAGATCCTTCACTACTCAGCCCGGGAGGACACTGAATGTGTCCCAAACTTGGTGGACCATTACCAAGTCCTCCCGAGGCTCACGAACGTTCAGACATGTACCCTTGATACTTGTCTACCCGATTCCCTACACGATGAACCACCACCACAACCGACTCTGTCGCTACCCTTCCTCCATACGTTGGTTTTGACACAGTCTTCCGCTCTCGACATCGGCGGAATCTCGCCCTTGCTGAACTGGCTGGTCCTACCCGCATTGCGCGTTTTGCGGTTCCCCTATGGATTTGATTGTCCGAGGGCGCTGGTTGACTTTCTCGACCGCTCCCAATGCTCTTTGGAGGAGCTTACCATCGTCAACATGGGGGAAACTGCACTGACTCAGGGTGCCGTTGACGACTTCATACAGGTCTTAGAGGCTCCATCGTTACAACGTTTGTCTACGCTTGGCTTTGGAGGTGTCGCTTATTAGGAGGATGACGATGACGAAGATTTGATTGAGGCGACAGATAGTCTCTTCCGAGCTTTGACCTGGTCCGAAGTACCAGGGCAACAGGTTCTTCCTCGATTGCAGCGTCTGGCTTTGTATGGCCCCGAGGTAGTATCGACGGAGGAGGCCTGTCTAAAGATGCTTTCCTCACGCATTTACGGCCATAAAGTCAATGGGCAGCTTTGCTCCCTGGAACGGTTTGCTCTTTGTAACTTCACTAGTGCAAAGGGTTTGCCTTTGACAAGCGCAGAGATGCCCCGATGGTTGGACCTGGCTGAGAACGGATTGATGCTTACTTTGGCTTGGGGCCCGTTTGATTGGGATAACATGACACACTTACCTTTCCTCTGGCCGGAGCAACGGGGTGGTTGATGTACGTGGCGATGGTCTCAAATGCAGCCGATCTGGTGGAACGTTGGAGACAATGGTTCATGGCTTTTGGTTGTTGTAGAGCCCTATCAATTTTCAATTTTTTGCGACGACGGAGATCGCTTGATTTCTTTGGGGGCTACTTTTGGAACGTCACGATTTGGAATCAAGGCGCCATCCGTAGATTTTTGCTATTCTTTAGCTATTACATATCTAGCCACAAGCTTTTTTTCTACCCCACAACCAGGAGAGTGGCAGCGAAGCCAGCAACAGTTTGTACGCGAAGGTCAATTTGCAACCGTTGTAGACTATCGGCCATTGGCGATGTTAGCTTGTGGCAAATTGCAATACCCTGTGCCGGACCATGTCGATGACGAGGGCTGTTTCGGGTTAGCATGTTCCAGACCTTTCGGTCGACGGTAACGCATGCTCGCGCCGCTCTCCCTCCTTTTCCTTGATCACCTACAAACTCTGCATATGCTCATCATCAATCTATTCGCGATCTGTGCACATACCTCCGGGCTCCAGCCCTACACTTCTTTGGGCATGCGTCAGCAAAATGAACTAGCTGTGGGCGCTCGTGTGACCATGCGAGTCTGCGAAGATATAGAATTCCTGGCAAAAATACTATCCTTCAACTTTCCCCCTATCCTTAACTCGACGGTATGGCTTGGGTCTTGAATCCCCCTTCAATTCTATTCCTTCTGGGAGGATTACCTGGGATTGCGAGGCTTGGAGGTGAGCGTTTTGGGGTCATGGGACAACATCAGATACTAACCTTTGACTGACGACCGCTCGCCCCAAGCTCTCTCCATTACCACCATCATGCAGGGAACGGGCACAAGCCCGACCTTCAGACCGGCGTTGATTGTGGTCGACTTTCAGGAAGATTTCTGCCCACCAGTATGTTGCTCTATGAATCCGCCAAAGCCGCAGATAAAATCTGATTTGACGTCGATAGAGCGGTTCACTTGCCGTTCAAGATGGACGATCAATTGCACCAGTGGTCAACGACCTCCTGAATCTCCCTTTTACACTTAAAGTGGCAACGAAAGACTTTCATCCTCCCAACCACGTTTCGTTCGCTGCAAATCACGATCCACCAGACAACGTGCCCTTCGTGTCGTTCGCTACGATTCATAACCCTCACAACGACAGTGAAACAGACGTTTCAAGGCTATGGCCCGTCCATTGCGTTCAAGGAACGCCAGGCTCGGAACTTATTCCCGAATTCAACGTGTCCAAGGTTGACAAGGTCATAGAAAAGGGTACGGATGCAAGAATAGAGATGTACTCGGCGTTCGAGGCGCCATTTAGGCATCCTATCGTGAAGGAAGCGAGTAGCGGGTTGGCCCAGTTGTTGAAGGAGAAGGAGATTACGGATGTCTATGTTGTCGGTCTGGCGATGGACTACTGTGTAAAGTTCACCGCAATTGACGCAAAGAAGGACGGTTACAGCACGTTTGTTGTGAAGGAAGGAACCAAGGCTGTCGATCCGACCGAGGCGGGGTGGGGAGCTGCGGAAAAGGAATTGGCCGAGCAAGGCGTCCCGCTCATTTCTGTTGAAGGGGAAGAGTTGGCGAGGGTGAAAGCGACACGAGGATCGTGACCGGGACGAGTTGATATTAAACGAATTAACCGCTGCTCGAAACAGATTTACAACATTGAACACCCTCGAAAGTTGAAAACTTTAACCCTAGTCCAGAATGAAAGCTATAGATACAGGTATACATATGAGCAAGCCCCAATAGATATCCTGGACGATTGCCCAGTCCAGGCTCCAAGGGTTCCCTTTCAACTCCCGCGCTTCGCTCCGTATCGAAGGTCTCTCCCGACTCGTAGGGCCCCTGGTACCCGCGCGCCGTTCTCAGGTTTTTTCTCTGGATAAGCTTTACCTCGCACCTGAGACTCAAAGTCAATTGCTGTTACGTGCAGCACCGGAGATCAAGCCGACTCACCGCCAAATTTGCAAGGCACGCGACTCAGCGAAATACCCTCCTCTCTACGCCTTCTGGCGTAGTTATAACTACCTCGTCCACGCCTCCTGTCGATCTCGGATCTGCCGGAACGATCCCATACCCCGGTGGCAAAAATGCATTAAACCCTTCGTAGAGCCGTTTATTGTAGCGGAAAAGTACCGCTACGCGGCGGATTGTCTCGGTTACGTTTGACCTGGAATTAATGAGAAAGAGGCGAAATGAAAGGATCATGTGAGTACGCACCTTCCGGACTTGAAGTCCTGCATGGTCGCTAAGAATTGGTGGTACGTTTGAGGCTCGTCAGCGTAAGTGAATTTGATTTCGTCGATGTATCCCATCGCATCGAGAGGTCTGGCTCTCGGAGGGATTTGAATGGGAGGAAGGCCTCGTGATGAGGAAGCGGAGGAGGAGGATGAGGATGAGTACGAGTGTGCTTTTGTCATTCTAATCTTGTCTGAGTGGGTATCCAAAAACAAAAGAGGACGTGAATTGCTGTTTGAAAGAATTTCGAACATAGATGGGGGGAGTCAGAAACCGATGCGACGGTCGGTGGGAGCGAAAACCTTTTATACTCGATACATACTACACCACTGTCGTCAACCTAGTCTTCCCAGAATCCTGATTCCTGATGTCCGGTGGTGGACCGCCACGGCATTGGGTTAAATTCGGAGCAGTCGGTGCGAATCCCGGAGGAGGCGTTGATTGCACTCTCACATCCGTTCCGACCATTCCACATTCTCACTGTACTCGTGGGTATTTAATGTGCTATCTGAATTGGTGACAGGAACGTAGGAAGATTGCCGTTCCATGGCGCCCATGGGCCAGGTGGAACCTCCCCGACGATCCGAACCTCAATTCTAAAAAGACGCTCACTATAGTAGTATTAGTGCGGGAACAATCTTAAATTGCTTGGCTCTAGGTGGCGGATGCAACCCCCTACCGAGTACAGGAGGAGAGGTATGCACGATAGAACGGCACAGAAATGAGGGTTTGTGGTCAAGGCTCATGGCGACGAGGTCTACACGCTGCCTTATCTCGTTTCAGGTCTGGGAACACTCAGTCCCTCGAATGTTCGACGCGAGCGTCGGACCAATCTCGGGAGTCCGGTACGAATATGTAGGTCCTAATAGTCCCTAGACGAGCAGGTCCGATTCCCGACCCTCCGGGGGTATTCATAGAAGAAAAAAACACAGCTTGGTCAAGTGTTGAATTGAGGAGGATCTGACATTGCTGTGCTTGTCGAGAAGCTGAGAACGTATTCGAGAATCCATCAACCCGGTAATTTGGCACAAAGCAGAGGCGCATAGGTACTGCAGTCTACTCGTAACTCGAGCAAGGGTGAGAGGCGCGTACTACGCAGGAATCAGGAGTGAGGCGTCGGGAAAGCGGCAGTCTGAAGCGGACCGTAACTCGTGAGCGATTAGCTTTCTCGAGATACCGTCTTCTCCACTGGGTTTTCTTATTCTCCTTCTTTCCCGAGGTTCATTTTCATAAGTCGGCTCTCGTTCGTCGCTCGTAAGCACCATGATCGCTGCTCTCTTTAGTTGGAGAATGGGGGAGATCCTGTCAGAGACGTCCAATCAAAGTTTCAATACATATCCGAGCCGACAACCCTACCGAAGCTGACCTTGGTTCATTGAATCGAGGTCTTCTCTTTACGCCCAGGGTTGACGGCGCTCTCGAAATTCTACTCCTATAACCGAACGATTAGGTAGCAAGTACCCTCGACCTCGAAACTCGGGACGAGAGAGGCGGGGATGTCCGAACATATCCGAACCCTCAATTAGTGAGGAACCTACTTATCAATGATAAGATCAGGACTCACTTATACAGTACATAAGTACTTACCGAGTTTCAGGGATGGAAAGAAAGAAACAAAGAAAAGTCTGTTCCTCCTTGGTCCCCGGCCCCGCTGGCATTCGGTCCGTACTTCCTGAACCTTTTGTAGTCCACGACGACATAGTGCGACGTGAATGGAGAGGAAGGAACTCGAGAGTGCAATTCATTGAAACGGGTGCTGTAGATGTGTGCCGCTGAAAGTGCACCCGGGTAGAAGGTTCGATGTCTGAGCGGTAAATGATAGATGTGCTTTGACTCCAAGATTAGCCTCGAAAATTTAGACTAGTTGGCTGCAGCATACCGTGGGCACCCCACATCCCGCAGTCACCTACAAGACGCCTTGCTCCAGTGACAGTTTTGGAGACGTCGTGAGGCTGTTTTCCGCTTTCTTCGTCCCGTCGCTGCTGTGTTGATCAAAGTCTCATGTGGCTCTCCAGGGCGCTCAGTGAAGATGAGAGCTCCTCAACGTCTACCATGACACCAGGAATGCTGCAAGGGAGAAGTCACGAAAGCCAGATCCGCAGTCAATTATCAGCCTCGTGCAACAAACGGTGACCTTGACAGCGATAGCATTCCGGCCTGCTCCCAGTACAGGATGGATAGAAGACTCGACGACATAACGATGCCATCAGAGTTCCGAGGAGACGGAGATCTTGTACGCCCACATGGCTGTGGATCATGATTCACAGATCTGTTGAAAATATGAACAATACGGCGTGTGCCACCACGGTCATAACGGCTCTAAATCGACCAAATCTCGTAGCTCTCAAAGATCGCCGCAGAGTGCAAGGCGTCACGAACAAACCCGTTGGGTGCACGGGATACCACACTACTACGATACTGGAAGAGTCCTGGGGAGTTCAAGGAGTATAAAGCCGCTCTATTTCCCCAGGTGCCCGGCCCGACACCGATCCGCTGGCGGCTGCATGAAAATCCCATCAAATTTTTCTTCATCGCCGACCCTTCACGCTATAACGCCTCGGGATCAAGTGTCAAGCGGTGATTGTTGCCATTGCAGAAAAAAATTTTAGGGGAATATAAGGAAAACCGAACCTTTGGAACGAAAAAAATTTTCAACGTCCCCTTTCCAAGAGCGCTCAAGCCCTTCAACTCGTCCAACTATGAGCGAAAACTCCAACTCCTCGTCTAGCTCCCTCTCGCAGCTGTTGCCCAGCTTCGTCGGTCCAGCTAGGGCCTCCAACTCTACAGATTCAAACTCGTATGGCTCCGAGTCTTCCATCGCCAAACCAGAAGCAAGCTTAGTCGCACTCACCACAAAAGCGCCCTCTTCCACCAACGCAGTTAGGTCGATGTATCTGAACGGACTGGTGTATTGAAGGGCTAGAGCGGTGTCGAGGTTTTGAAAGAGCTTCTAGAGATACTAGAGAGCGCGGTAAGCGAGAAGTGTGTTCCAGCTACTTGAATGCACGCTCACGAGTAGATTTCAGGTTACTACCTTGCTGATACCATAGAGGATATTCTGGGTGAAGAGTGTTCAATCTCGGGGCAGAAGTGACCGTTTTAGTTTGCGTATGAACATTTTTGACATGGGAGGGCCATTGACATCCTTTGGCATCGGACTCGTACCCATCTCTTCATAGATAAGTAGAACTGGACTGAAAGTAGATTTGTCGTTTGTAGACTCCCCTGTAGACTCCCCTATTTGTCGTTTAGAGGAGCTCGAATGTGCAGAAAGACCTAGTACGGCGAGCAGGAGCGACATAGCATGAACGACATGGAGGTCTGAGTTGACAACGAAGGGCAAGAACCGTGTTCCCAATTCTAAACGCCGGACCTAAGCATTAAGCGCCTGACTGTTCTCCTCTCACCGCCACTATCCCCAGTCGATTTATCTATCGTATCCTTTGTCTTCAATCCCTCAAGGCATCGGGCTCATTATTCCCCAGCGGTTGATTGTTATACGCCCCAAGGAGGATATCCGAACAACAGACGTCATATTAACAAGTGCAGCAGAGGTGCGTGGCCCATACCTTTTGCCACGATGATAGCTTTTCTAATCGGCCAAGCAGAAATAATATCGAACATGGCATCGGGGTCGCTCTACAAGTGCTCGAGGTGTCAGCTTCGAGTTGGAGGAGATGTAGTGGAGTATCTGGTGGGGGATGCAGTATCTGAAGAACTCACTGCCCTATGGAAGTCGAATGTCTCCCCAACATCAGAAAAGGAACCTCGCGCCGGATACACTGCAACGTCATACGCACTCGAGGTGATCGAATCGCGGATCCGTGAGCTTTCTGCGAGCTTGCAATCTTTTGTAGAAACCCGAGAACGGATCGCTGAGAAGAAACGAATCTACCATTCCATTTTACACCCCATTCGTCGACTTCCTCCCGAAATCCTCGCAGAAATTTTTCGGATTTGTACCTTTGGTAACATGGATCTCGAGTATACGGACTTTCCTGGAAGTCTCGATACTCGCAAGGCACCGTGGACGTTGAGCCAGGTCTGTCAAACGTGGAGGTCTGTCGCAACCTCCACCTCGTCTCTGTGGACCCGAGTTGACGTTATGTCGGATACAATCTCCCGAAGCTGGGAGTCCAGGGTGATGCTAGAGGCCTTACTAAGCATCCAGCTAGAGCGCTCTCGCGGCCATAATATAGAATTATCTTACACAAATTGGTCCGGCGCGAACGACTGTCCACTCCTCTCGTCGTGTTGTTCCCAAGCCTCACGATGGGGGACTGTACAGCTAGAGAGCGACGCGGGCGGCCTTGATCGCCTCCGTTATCTACGTGGAGCTTTTCGTTCGCTGAAACGGCTCGAAATTTGTTTTGGCCGTCGCTGGACTGCGGATTTGATTAGTCCGTTCTGCGCGTTTGAAGACTGTCCTTCTCTGACGGAGCTCAGTTTGCGTGGCGGAGCCCAGGTTCTGCTCCCAGACGAGGTTCAGTTCCCTTGGGGGCAAATTATACGCTACGAAGCACGGCTGGACGATATTGGGGCACCCCGCCGCGAGAGTTATTCTCGAACTCTCCAGAAACTGGAGCGAGTGGAAGTTTGCATCTTAGACAGCGTGACATGTGTTAATGATCACGACACGTTGCTATCCTTGCTCAGTTCGCCGCTGAAGTTACGCTCCCTCCACACCCTCGTCATGGGCAATGTAGACGAGTTCAGCATGGAGATCTTGCTCGGCTGGTTGGTCCTGCCTGCCCTACGTGTCCTACGATTTTGCGAAGGATTTAGTCACCCAGCAGAGATGGTTCAGTTTTTCGACCGGTCTCAATGCTCTCTTGAAGAGTTGGCCATTGCTGTGATTTGTCCCGAGGGATCTCACAGCTCGGATGAGTTCCACGACAACTTGACCCGAGTCTTGGAGGCGAGCGCTTTGCACAATCTACGCAGGCTACAGATCAGAAGGAGGAGATTTGTTGATGAGGACGAGGATGATCATGAGCTTCTCTGGAAAACTGTACTTGAGACGCTGACACTCGGGCGGAAGGGCAGGGCGCAGGTCATGCCCAGACTTCCATGTTTGGTCCTCGATGCGCGCGGTTACAACTGTGATACCTCGACGATAGGGGACGATGGAGTTTTGACGATGGCATCTTCTCGGTGCTATGACACTTCCCAGGTTGGTGGAAGTGATGAGGCGTGTCGGCTGGAGGAACTCACTTTCTGGAATATTGGAGCGGAAGGAACGACTCCGTTGCAGAAAGGCAGCATGGAAAATCTGATGGAGCTCTCTTCTTCCAGCGGACTGACTTGCAGTTGGCATTGGGGTAACTTGAACTGGTTCCAGGTTGATTGATGTAGGGTCTTGTAGGGGATAATCATTAATAGGCTTTGAAGAGGTAATAACGTTTCATTGAGATTATTGAATTCGAGGATTTCTACCATATCGAAGTATTGATCAGCGGTAGGGTATCTAGACTCTTCGATGCAGAGTCCTGGAACCATGTAACTTATGAGAGGGAACGAACGGCGTGTACTATATAGCATGGTGAGCAAAATCGAGATAGTTTGAACGGCATGAAGGTGGGTGGACAGGACGGCACGAAGCCTGTCGATAACTGATTTGATCTATCGTATTTGGTTCACTTTGATCCCGCGCCTGCTGGTACTTGGCTTTCACGAGTCACTTCTATCCCAATCTTTGAAGCTGCGAGCTCCGAGTCGTACAAGGATAGTCCATTCAAGTTGATACCGGACTACCCATCAACATATGGGACATTTTGAACCACCAAAAGTCTATTGCTGGTGCTACTAGCTACAGGCGGCATGACCGTTTTGGTTTGCGTATGAACGTTTTTGACATGGGAGGGCCATTTGCATCCTTTGGCATCGAACTCGTACCCATTATGGACAAGTAGAACTCGACTGAAAGTAGATCTGTCGTTTGTAGACTCCCCTATTTGTCGTTTAGAGGAGCTCGATTGTGTAGGAACACCTAGTACGGCGAGCATGAGCGACATAGCATGAACGACATGGAGGTCTGAGATGACAACGAAAAACAACAACCGCAACTCAGCGTTAAGCGCCTGATTGTTCTCTTCTCACCACCACTATCCCCGATTGATTTATCTTTCGTATCCTTTGTCTCCAATCCCTCAAGGCATCGGGTTCGTTATTTTAGAGCGGCCGAATGCTATACCGTTCAAGAAGGACATTTGAACAACAGACGTCGTATTAACAAGTGCAGCGGAGGTGTGGCCCATAACTTTTCCACGATGATAGCTTTTCTAATCGGCCAAGCAGAAATAATATCGAACATGGCATCGGGGTCGCTCTACAAGTGCTCGAGATTTCAGCTTCAAGTTGTAGGAGATGTGGCGGAGGACGTGGTGGAGGACGAAGTATCTGAAGAACTCACTGCCCTATGGAGGTCGAATGTCTCTCCTACATCAGAAACGGGACCTCGCGCCGGATACACTGCAACGTCATACGCACTCAAGGTGATCGAATCACAGATCCGGGAGCTTTCTGCAAGCTTGCAATCTTTGGAAGAAACTCGAGACCGGATCGCTGAGAAGAAACGAATCTACCATTCCACTCTACACCCCATTCGTCGACTTCCTCCCGAAATCCTCGCAGAAATCTTTCGGACTTGCAGCTTTGGTGACACAGACCTCGAATATGGGAACTTTCCTGGAAGCCTCGATACTCGCAAGGCACCGTGGACGCTGGGCCAGGTCTGTCGAGCGTGGAGGTCTGTCGTAGTTTCCGCCTCGGCTTTGTGGACCCAGATCAACGTCTCTTGGGAGGAAACGATCTCTGCGAGTTGTGCGGTTTCGCTGGAGGCACTGCCAAACATCCAATTAGAGCGCTCTCAGGAGCAGAATTTATCATTGTCCTATCTTTCCGGCATGACTCGGGAGACTGAGAAAGTTCGTCTACAGCAGAAGTTTCTTTCAATGCTGTGTTCGCGAGCATCACAATGGAGGACCGCACAGTTGAAGAGCGACATGTACGGCCTCGATCGCCTGCGCGATTTCCGTGGAGCTTTCCGTTCGTTGAAACGGCTGGAAATTTGTTTCACGATCGCTGGACTGCAGATTCGATTAGTGCGTTCTGCGCGTTCGAGGACTTTCCTTCTATGACGGAGCTCAGTTTGCGTGGCGACGCCCAACTTCTGCTCCAGGACGAGATTCAGTTACCTTGGGCGCAGATCACAAGCTTCGAAGCACGGCTGGACAATAGATGGATAGGGGACCTTGAGAATCATTCTCGAACTCTCCAGAAACTGGAGCGAGCGGAAGTTTGCATCTTAGACAGCTCATGTTTTAATCCCGACACGTTGCGACCCTTGCTCAGCTCGTCGCTGCAATTATCCTTCCTCCACACCCTCATCATAGGTTTTGCAGACGATTTTAGCATGGACATCTTGCTTGGCTGGCTGGTTTTGCCTGCTCTGCGCGTCCTTAGGATTCTTGCAAAGTTCAGTTACACGGACACGCTCAAGTTTCTCGATCGATCTCAGTGCTTCCTTGAGGAGTTGGCCTTCCCTTGGATTGGTGAAAAGGGAGGCAACGAGTGCCGCGGCAGCCTAATCCGCTTCTTGGAGGCGAGTGTTTTACACAATCTACGCACATTCCAAATCAGACGGAGGCCTTGGCATCAGCCATCTGAGCCCCTGTGGGGGACAATCATCGAGACGTTGACTCTTGGGAGAGAGGGTAAGGCACAAGCTATGCCTAGACTTCGACGTTTGGTGCTCGATGCGGGCAGAGAGTCAGACGTCATTCCTCACTCGACGCTTTTGACGATGCTTTCTTCTCGGTGTTCCATTACTAGCACTACCCAGGCTTCCGATAGTTGTGGAGGGTATCGATTAGAGGAACTTACTTTCTGGAATGCTCGGATGAGCGTCTCACACGACAAGGCTGGAAAGGATTTCGAGAAAGGTAGCCCTTCCTTCGACCAAACCGTTATGGATTGTTTGATGGAATTTTCCTCTTCAAGTAGATTGGCTTGCAAGTTTTATTGGGGTAGATTGGATTGGTCTCAGGTCGACTAATATACATGGTCGTTACATGAGACTGCACGAATGCCGCGCCGGAGCAAAGTCAAGATGGTCTGAACGGCATGAAGGTGGTGGGACATCTGTCTCTGGGAACCCTCAGGTTCATAACCAATGTAATCTACTACGTTGCTTGTCAATGTCTTTCTGGGCTCAAGCTCAGGTACGATTCATCCCGAGTGCATTTCTCAAATAAATGCAAGCAAAGGATGTGATGAGATTCATGCCCCTCGATGAGATAAGACCCACCTCCCAACTTACACGGCAGGGTCCGTGCGCTGAACGCCGGTTCTGACAGAGAGCGCTCACAGCTCAATTTGCGCTAAGATTTGCCTGCTGGAATTTCACGCCTTCGAAGCCATCCTTTCCAAGGTATGGTACCCCTCAGTTCAGAAGACTTTGAGATACAACGCGATTTATCGAACAGTTCTCGATAATGCACGAAGACCATTTGTCACGCAGCTGACTTACACCGTAATACAAAGTCATTGGGATTGGTCTATCCTGAGTGCTACATGCTATGAAATGGGTACGTGACTAGGAAGTGCGGTGATGGTGATAATAATACAG
>JANHQD010001843.1:0-11046 GCA_024721195.1 Marasmius sp. AFHP31
AAGAAGAAGATGACGCCCAGGCTGACTATGAATATGAACTGAAGGCTCAGTATGTGTTCGTGTTCCTTGAGATACCTCTCGCGCTGACGTATATTCAGGCTGCTCGAGCAATGCAGGGCTCAGAACTCGAGAGTCAGAGGCTTGTTGAATCGCATAGCAACTGGAGTGAAAGAATACCAGACATGCCAGGCTGGCTTGATGTCTTCTCTTGGCTTGCCATTCAAGGGCCTACCCCCAGAGCTCATAGAGGCTTTCGTTCACGATCCGGCAGCCGTAACAGGACATACGAGGGGTCATCGTGGTTACAAAGCTGTAGACGATATTCATAAACGCTTGGCTGATCAGCGGGCCACCTTCCATTCGTTTCTGCAGAATGATGCCGGGGAAGGAGGTTTCCCTATCACAGATGATATCTTGAAGGACCCGATCTCGGCGCTGCTACAGTCTATCGGCCAACTCGAGGCTCACCATGACGGAATCGCGACGAAGGCCAAGGAGGTGTCGAGCTTGTTGGAAGAAACGCAAGCGATCCATGATCAAGTTAAAGAAGATTTCCATGGCGCTTTATCCCATACGGCGGCTGTATACCCTGAGGTAAGGCCGCGGTCTAAAACGGTAATATACCTGTCTAACGCCCCTTTCAAAGATCTCCCAGATCCAGCTTCTTGAGGAGAACTATAGGGATCGCTATGCACACATATGGGAGCTCGGGATGAATGGTCTTACTTTCGTGTTGGACAGTGTTACGCCATTCTGGAGAACATACGGGAGAACTATCGGCATCGATGTCCAAGACTTCCTCATTATCCCTCTCTATCGTAATGAATTCACCGGAGAAGCCAAACGATATCCCATCGCCCGCATCCCCAAACGCTCATTCCGACATTGGGTAGCCTTGGTTCTCTTCTTTTGCGGATGGATCGGTCTTACGGCGGTACAAGCGTATCTGGGACTTGCTTCGCTCTCTCGGTACAGGTTGCACTCCATAGCATCCGACAGCCTTCGTTGGATGGTTTTGCCGATATTTTGGGGCACCATTATAGCCCAGTGGATCTTGGTGTTCGTATCGCTCTCTATCGTCCTCCTTCAGGCGGCAACCGTGTGCTGGTGGCTTGGGTGGTCCGTTAGATTATTTAAGTGATGTTACAGCCAGGTATCTAATATTGATGCCCAGCATTCATCTACGTCCTAGATTGCTTTTGATTTTGCTTTATAGTCGGGCTATTGTTTATAAAATATCATTATTCGTTTCCTTTCGTATAGTAGTAGTCACCAGTCAGTTGAATAGTCCTAGATAAGGCCCGAGGCACGAGGGTCTTATCACAGGATAAGATAAGGATAGACGCCGCCAGCGCTTTGCGCTAGTTTCGAGTCTGAGTGTCACACTGATATGCTTCTGTGTGACACTCGCGCGACGCGTTCGCTTTTGCTTCCGTCGCTCACTCTCCCCTCTTCGTGGCTCGTTTTTCGTCCCTCCCACCATCCCCAAACGAGCAGTCCTCTTAGCGCTGGGTACAGCAGGTGCCGCCCAGGTCTCCTCGGCTTAGGAGCTCCTGCACTCGAGCGCTCAGGTCCGGTCCTCTCCCGCTTCGGGGCTCTTCCTCTCGACGCGCCTGCCTTTCTGCACGCGTCTGAGCATGAGTTTTCCACGTGCACTTTCCATGTGCATCTCACGTGCCCCCAGCGAACCAGGCCCGGCCTCTGGCAAAACCCACACTACTCGTATTGAGCAAGCGTCTACCATACTACATCGTACAGCTACTACGCTTGCTCTGAGCTGACGAAGTCAGCTCCCTCTTCTTCTCTCCCAGCGCGTCTAGGCGGAGAGAACTTAACTTATTCCAGATGTTGGACTCACATCACTCACATCACCGGCATTAGAACGTTAATGCTCTACACTGTTGCTCGGGTTTGCGATGGCCTGCTCCCTTCTTCCTCTGTCAGATATTCTTGGTCAAATTCGGCTTGCCGCTCGCACACAGGCCCAGGCATCGACCTCGAATTCCCCCTCTTCGCCTCTAGGTGTCAATTTCATCCTCGGAGACATGAATATCCCACCCGTCGAAAAACCAGCTAGACCTATCCATGAATATTTCCCAAACCCGCCTCAAATGCGGTGTCGGCATCGAAGACCAAGTCAAATATATCTTTGATAGAGCCGTCACGGAGGTCGGTAGGCTGGATGAGCGTTGAGAGGAACTATATTCCGGTGAGTAAGAATTCCTTTCCTCGAGAGCTTGACTGATGAGGTCTGTGCAGGGCACTCTCGACTAGAACGTGAACTTGGGGACTACGGAGGGAGAGTCAGTCTTTCCACCACCTACTAGTCTCGTTTGAAGAGTAACAGATCATGAATGCAAGGCTCAACTGTATATCAGAGAGAACCAACCCCCCGTCGCTCATCTACTCTGTCCCCCAGTTTCTCTTACAAGAAAGACAAAGTTTGCACAGCTGGCACGTTTCAAGACAATACTATGTCTCTTCTGTCCTCTGTGTTCCTTTGCCAGACTGCAACTTGCGATATACCCAACAGCCACAATCGCGGCAGATCATTTCCGCTCTCGATGTGCGTGAAGGCCTCGGCTCGAAGTTATCGCAGACTGGATCAGTAAGATCGTACAGGAGCTTCACTTCCGCGACCGTCCATAGTTTCTGTTCTCCGAAAACTCACCATCAGAACTTTGGTGTGCCTGCCGTACGCGTAACAGTTCATCCCATCCTCGTCAACTGATCGCCATTCCAGTGTTAGATATCCTCCTTCGGCCATCTCCATTCATACTTACAGTTTGATTCTATTCCACTCCCTCACGCCACTCTAGCGCGTCAAGGTTTCGCCCTTCTCGCCGTTCTTCAAGCCAAGGCAGCATAGGCGGCAGCTCCATCGATCGACTCTCCAGAATCAGAATAAACCCGTTCGACAAAAGCACCGGTGCCCTTACAACTCCCGAAGACATCTGTGACGCCACGGTGCGCATGTCAGTGCAGATATGCTTCCAAATATGCCATCGCCACTATGCGTTGCGGTTACATCTCCAGCGGCTCCATAATCAGCCTCGCTTTCTTCCTGGCATCGCCCTCTGCTGTGCCGCAACCTGTGGCCCTCAGCCCACCAAGCCGTTCTCAGGAGTACTCTCCTGGCGCTGATCAGTGAGATGTTTATAGAAGTACAAGAAAGAACCCTAGGCAACGCGCTGTGATCTGGTCCTCTCAAAATGCCACCCAGGGACTTTTTACGGAACATTGATAGCGGCTAGCACATCTCTCAATGGGGTTAATAGAGAGGTGAAGCTAGCGGCGAAGATAGTCATAGTGCTGAGGTGATTGACACGACTTTCCGTTTTCCGAGGGGTTGACTAATGATGTCTGTAGGCACCGATTCCCTCGTTGATGGTCGTTTGTCGAATCTGCGCGTTCCCTCCCTGTCCCTCGCTGAATATGAAGCGATACCAATAACATATCTCCCGTCATGTAGACCGGCTCAGGCAACCGCGCTTCCTGGAACTCGTATTCAGGCCTTGGGCTCTCAATAGCAGGGCTCTGTATCCTCGTTTCTTTCGTCTTTCACCATCGCTCGCGCCTAAGACACCCCGCAAAGCGAATCGACTTCACGATCTGATTCTCCGGCACCGGTTTGTGGTCCCCAAATCATCGATGCATTTCAAATTGAAACCATGTAGTTGGAGAATAAATCGCGCGAGTTCAAACCTTCCATTCTTCGCGCAGTAAGCAATGCTCAAAGCTATATCTCGGTGTACGAAACTATCCAACAAAAAGTTTACGTCCTCATGCGTAGGTGAGGTTTTAATGATATGAAAACATGATGGTCAAGTTGTCAGGTTACCAAAACTAGAACCTCGTTGAAGCTCAGAGCGAGATCCCAAGCTGGCAGCTGTGTTGCAACTGCTATCACGTCAGAAGTCGTCCGGTCTTGCACTTTCTGTTCATCCGCACCTATTCACGCTTAGCCACGGAAAACCTGTCACAAGATACCTTACATGGACACCGCACCCTCAGCCTCCCCGACACCAAGCACCCTCGTCGGGACATTTAGTTGGAGGTGCGCGGGGCTGGGTACGTACGTATATCGAAGTGAACGAAAAATGAATAGATGTAAAAACCGAATACAGTGACACGGGCAGTCGTGAAGTGGATGGAGTCGGATTTCAAGATTTCAGTACAATCCAGAAGTAGGTTTTCAATGGCGAATGTTGGCAAGACCAAACGAGACACGACCATCGTACGGCAAGGTGTCCCATAGACGACCCGGAGATCGAGAAGATGGGTCCCAATGATGAAAAAGCGCTCCTCTTCAATGGAAGCATCTGGTCTGGGTGCATGGAGCCTCGAGGTCCGGGAGTCATGTCGTCCTCCCAAACCTCCCTCATCATTAATTCATTTGTCTAGAATGTGTTTTTGAATGAAATCCGTCTAAAATCATCTGATTAGTGAATTTATAGGCTACACTGCTCCCAGTCTGTGCTTATACATATGGGGCACCTACTTCCACGGATCATAGACTGTATCTAAACTGTATCTTGACTCGAAGCTTGGACGAAGTCTCTGCCCGGCGGTAACCTTAAAAGTCTGGTGTGGGCCCTCTCTCATACACATCTCCGCTGCACATAATCTAGATTCTAGTACGTACGTCCCGTCTACCTGTTTCCTGTATCCAACATGGTGTGCCTTTTCGTATCTCTTCTTCCTTCTCATGCTCCCGTGTCAGCCTTACGAATCCCGGGCCCGATCAATACGGGCGCTCTGAACCTACAGCAGGGGAAGCACGTCCCTGTATCGTTGCGGTGCCTAATGGAACCGGATGGTTTCTCCACGCAAATTAGTCTCTTACCTCTCGCCTCATTTACATGGCTACTATGCGCGGCCCTGTCCGAGTGATCAATCATCGCTTGGACTATACCTTGCTTGGACCTCCAAGCTCCGTGATGGATGAAAAAGGATTCATCCCAAAAGAAACATGATCACTCGGATTGACCTGGGTCGAGCTTGAACACCACGTTGAACTAATACCACGAAGAAGCTGACTGAGTGAAGGTGGTGGAGCGTGCACAGAGTATACCATGGTTGGCAGTTGCATACCCTGGGTGGTAGTCCAGATTTTGAGACCACAAACGGTGCAGTCATCCAGGTCGATCCGGCTCGTTCATACTTACGGTATAGAGAGAATACCGAGGTCTTTTTTGCGCTGAATTGGAGCATGAACACGATGTATGAGGCCTGAGCACGATCGGGGCACGATGAGAAGAGGCGCTCACCCTGAGAATGTTCCAAAGGTTCTCCATAGCACTATTAGAAGGTTCTTCGTCAGGTCGGGGGCTGTTTGCACCGAAGATCGTTCAACGATGGTACTTGGTGAGACTGCAAGGCTGTGGCCACGACATCGAATACCGTTCCGATTCGGACTGAGATTCCTGATGGTTGTTAAAGACCCGGGTCCCCACTGGCATTCTCTAGGACATAGGCGTGGTCTCGTGGATTTTTGATTAGCTTGATTCTACACACGGTTGGGAGTAGGTAAGGACTGTGTCGATGTCTGGATTCGAGGGTAACAGAGGAAGCGCTCTTTCCAGTCCGACTTGTGAAAGGTAAGGTTTATAAGAAATTCTATGATAGCAGGCGACCCACCCACGAGAATTTGAGATACGAAGACGCGTTCTTCATGGCACGATTATGTCCATGCAGGTCCTGATTTTGTCACGGAGAGATAACTCGTTTCCTTCGCTTAGTACATCTTTTGTATTAACGTGCCGCCAGTTCCTGTCAATCACCGCCCTTTGCATTCAAATGCTGAACCGGCAATTTGTAAGGATCAGACCATTTCAAGATTGAGATGCGGATACTGGAGATGGCATTGAACACTGAATGTGAACCTCAGCGACGTATGGTGCCCGACAGGCATGGATGATAAGAAAATCCTAATGCGGACCCGGGCAGGGTTGCTGGGGCTGTACTAGGTTCGTGGTGCAGGACGAGCAGGTGCAGACTAGCGCCCATAGTTCCATCGTCTTTCAACTAGAAGCACAAGTATGAGCTGCCAATCCCGTTCACAGCGAATCTCCGGATGTACTCCAGCTCAGTATGTTTTCAGGTCCTTGTTAAAAGGTGCTGCAATCCCCTCGTCGTAAAACAGTGCCCTCTTCCCTTTCACACCATGAACGAAAACAACCAGTGAGTGGGTATTTGGGTTGCGGCAAGGCTTTGCTCACCTTCACTTGCTTGTACTTCCGCTGGCCTGTCCAGGTATCAGGGACATGAAGACCACGTCCCAGACCCGCTTGTCGAGCAAGATTCAGAGGACGCTGACCGTGTCTCCGCCGTTCCTTGGCTGCCACCAGTACCATACAATGGAGGGGACTTCTCAAGCCCGATGCGAGTGCTCCCGCCTTTGCCACTGTGTCGTACGGGTGTACTCACTAGTTTTTTGAAACCCCGCAGGCTCTTTGAGAATGCCCACAACATGGTTTACACGCCGACCGTCGACAGCGCCCCAGCGCCCTTACACCCGCCAGTCCGGATAACTGGGAGTCGGCAAGTTACGCAGGCCCAAGAATTCGTTGCGTCTACATCCGAGCCCTGCGGTGGTGTGACATTTCCCCAAGCGTCATTCGACCATACCAACTACAAGTGGGTGATATTGATTCTGAAGCTGAACCGAATGCCGTTGACCTCCTCTAGCAGCCACAACCAAAGTCTGTTGCCAGTCGTCCCCGGCGGCTTTGAGAATACCCGACGAGGGTTTTCATTTCCGGCCAGCCAGGAGGTTGCTAATCCATCCGAGGCTGCGAGTGGTTTCCACGCCACTCTCCCTTTTGACAACGCCAGCAACCAACATCTCGTGGGGTCTCTCGCAGTAACTCGAGCAGCCACGGCTCGTCGGGGAGCAGGTCAGGCTCCCCTCTACTTCTGCGGGGTCCCGGGATGTACATCTCAAGGATTTACTAAAAAACACAACTTCGAATGTAAGTTTAGTACCAGTCGGCCACTCTTTTACTCACAGTCGACTGACAGACCACACTCGCGTGCACACGGGGGAGAGACCCTTCGTATGCGGCCGCTGCGGAAAAGCCTTCTACTCGAACAGCGACCTCCAGCGACACCAAGGTCCGACGCGAAAGCAACCCTGCCCCCGACGTCCCCAGTCAGAGATGTCTGAGTGAAGCAGATGTAGAGCGTACCTCGCCTCGATTTCCTCCTTCCATCTCCTTCCTTCCCTTCTTGGACGACAACGTTGCATTCATAGAACGTGGACCCAGTATGTATCAACGGTTCCATAGGTCGATTCCGATCATTTTCGTCGTATAGTCTGTATGTTGCTTTCCGGGGACATTGTTTCCGCCAGGTTGCGCTGGACAGTCTAGACAAAACCATGTTCGAGTGATGTAGAGTTGAAATCCTGGGTCGCTTGGATTCGGTGCATATCACCGAGCCGTTCGCCTGGTTGTTTAAGTCCGTTCGCCTGGGACCATCCTCCTACAGGCTCTCAGCAACCTCCCGCTGATCAAGAGAGGCTGGGGTATATTCTCTACGTTTTCCTCGATCTTGGGGATAGGATGGCCATTTTGTACCACGAGAACGCCTTTCGCGACCTAGGATTTCGAAGGTCCAGACCCTTCACCGAGAGCTTCGGCAGAAGGAGCAGCGGCTTAAGACGATGTGGTATGATCCAGATTCTCTCCAGATGTGCGCAACGAAAACCTCAGAAAGTCGTTGAACGCTTCGTCACGGGTCACCTGAGGAGCCGGTGGTTTGGATGCTGTATAAAGTTCATCTGCCGAATCGGAGTAATATTTCCACGAACCCATTTCCTGATTCTACTCTCCGCTCCGATCTCCGGTTTATATGTGGTTCACTGACCTTGCGAGTATCCCCAAGACAAGTAATAAATCGAACGATAACAACCTGGAGCCCTAGCTAATGAAGCTATCTACGAATCGTACTATAGGACATATCTAGCATACCTGTTCGAATCGTGACAGGGATGCAGCCAATGGAGATGGCCGAGCCTGCCCGAGATCGGAAGACGATTAACATTAGTCCGTGGGCGGATACGCACTTACCATGGTTCTCCTTGCAGCAGACTGCGTTGACGAGCAAAGGGAAAAACCACGACGGAGGCAGGCCGAACAAACCATGCACCATCACCTCCGCCAATAACGGTAATGGGGGGAGCAACTGGGTACAAATCCGATATTCAAGCTGGCGAGGGAGATCCCAAAGCGAGGATCGAGTGGGGGTAGTGGGCTTTTAGCATTGAAACCAGTGGCCGCGTTTGTCCTCCTACCACGCCGCCGTCGCCAGTCCCTTGGCGACAGCTTTAGCAATCGCACGGGTGTTAGTAGCAGAGAGGGGCGGAAAACTTGTCAGAGAGCTCGAACAGACAACCGGCGACGTGATCGACTCGCGATTCGCTCAACCTTGATCCTATTTTGATACGACTTTGGGTACGATGTCATTTCGTTTGAATTTGTTCTGTGCATGATTCGGAGGACATCGTCCCAGCATATCCTCCCGAATCGTTCGCAAAAAGTTGGGACGCGACTGCGTAAAGCTGGACGCTGTCGTAACGATGGAATGAGAAGACAATTCTAGGCACCGAAACGTCCAGGTGTCAGTGAAATCTGTATATCCCTTAGCCGAGATTACTTACCCCGCTCAAGCTCCATTCTACTGGAGCATATCAACGGCGTTGCGGAGAATGGAGGATAGAGGCTTTCCGAGCAGTACTTACCTATGACGACGGTGAGTTACTGTTGTCGTTCATCGCCATTATGCAAAGTATTCCATCGACTAGGGACGGTGGGAGATGTGTCTTCGAGCTTGTAGCTTAGAACTCGAAGTTGGAGAGGTGTTCCCATGCTGAAGTTCGGGCGCCCAGTGGGTCATCGTGAGACTGGAGGCAGCCGGAGAGAGTTGAGGTGGATGTAAATCGAATAGCTGTACACGTTCGAAAGTCCTTGTGAGCTTCTTGAAATTGGATGGATCCTGAGATCATCGTAGCCGCTATTGTGTCATAGGCACACCAGCTAGTTTCCTGGTCAGAAATATCGGAGGGCCGTTGTTGAACGCAAAACTGCGACGGTGGGAAAAGCATCGAGACTGGTTTCCTGTACTACACGCCGACGTCGCTTGGGAAACAGCTTCATCTCCCACTTGGCGGAGCGTCATAGAACAGTGATGATGGGATGATGGAATCCTGAGTTGCACGATATGGCTGTCAGTGCTTGGGTTGTAGGCGGATGCAACAACAACACATGCCATGCGCATCGATTCTTCCAACCCTCTTTCTTGTATCTGTGCTTCTCTGCGAAGGCCCAGCCTGTTTTTCTGTTTCGATACAAAAAATACACCCATATCGGACAAGGTAGCGAGGTTTTCGAGGACATCGAGATTTCCACTAATTTGCGAGGTGTTCGTCTTGCTTTCAAACGCGGTCTGTAAGTGTTGCGGTTCTGCATTGCTCAGATGCATACTCTAGCCTCCTGATTCTCGAAGATGGTTGGCTCTGAGGTTGTAATGACCAGGTTATTGGCATAGCCATGCTGCAGGCATGCAGGTGGAAGAAAAAGCCCCTATGACGTCGACGCGTCTCAGGTCTTCTGAGTCCCACGGCGGCGCGGCGAACTTGTCTCGAACTATCATCGATTGTCGCGTCGGCCTGCTCTTCTCGTTGTCTGCTCCACTCCTTACTCTCTCTAGCACTCCAATCAAATAGTCACTTCATTGGGATATCTGCTTACATGACACAAGATGGGCACGGTTCTATGGAGTGCTCGTCGCCAGCCGCGCTGAGACTGCTGAAGTTCTTATTGACGTGGCATGCCAGGACGCGGTCTTCCGCAATTGGATGATTTCTCCGCATTTTCACGCAAGATGCTCCTAGTATGTCCTCTAGGAGACTCCATGCCTTTGAGGACCTTCAATCCCGAGTGGTGCAGTGGGTAGCGTAAACTGCTTCAATGAAAGGTCATTGTCTTCTACCAAAGGCAGCTCTCGGTGTAGCCACATATCACGTTCTCATGTTTATTCGAGCGCCCTGAAACTAGGTCATCGGGACGCATACTGAATGGTCGTGTATCGAGTGCCTTGCATACAGTACTACGCCTCCCAAGGTATCTTATTTCTTTGGTTCACTATTCCCGCATTTCTTAGATGGTGTCATGGAAAGCTGAATCATTGTGGCACCATCACTGGTCGGTACTTGTGCACTCGGGAACGAAAACATTTTCAAACTTCATCGTCACAGGTACTTCCAGCTGCTAACTGCTAACCATTGCCGTTACTAATGTACTCATACGGCCCTCTCTGACACTTCTCTGTGCGTTCTAACATTGACGTGCGGCTCCTTTGAACCCTGTGTCGTTCATATTTCCTTTGCTGACCGTAGGTTACCAAAGGTTGGCTTTACTGGAGTGGTGAATATTTGGAGCTCGAAGCGAACGCCGTTTTCGACTTGTCTCCAACTGACATATGAGTGCCTTCATATGGCTCTCCCGTCCCCCTGAGACTGTCAAGTCACAACGATATCCGGCCAGTCGTGTCCTTGTTCTGCTTTCTACTTTCCCAGTATGGTATACCGATATGCAGCTACAGAGCCTCAGGATCGGAAGAAAAAGGTACGCTTCTACCACAGGAATTGTATAAAAGGATGGTCAATATTCAGCGAATCCTCACTCGAACACACTACCAGTCATCTGTTCAAGCTTCAACATCTCCAATCATGTACTTCAACAAGTTCTTCGCCCTCTCTACCATGACCACACTTGCTGCTGCCACAGCCGTCGTCAAAAGGACTGACGGTGGGCAGGGAACTTGCGGCGAGCTCAAATGCTGCAACCAGGTTCAGGAGGCGCCAAAGGGCCAAGTTGTTGGAATTAACTGCTCCCCGATTACCGTGGTTGGCACAGGTAATGGTGGATGGTGGGTTTGGCCTCCGTGTCTTCGCAGTCAACCTCTTAACTCCTTTCCCCCTTAGCTCGACCAACACAGTCTATTGCGAGAATAACAGCAGTGAGTACGGGTCCATCTTCTGTA
>JANHQD010001844.1:0-39078 GCA_024721195.1 Marasmius sp. AFHP31
CCCAAAACAGACGTGACAAGTCCGAAGGCTGGTAGTGCTGCACCATCACCGAGAGATTCGACGACTAGCCTCGGCTCAACGCGAGGTGGAAAGGGCAATACTGCCGTGGATGAGGAGGAAGAAGCTCTAAGAGTACGTTTGGAGGCGATAGGGCTACATGTTGGTGCGAATTTTACTGAAAGGTGCATCTACTCTGCTCTCCTCAATTGTTCTCAACCGTGCTGAATACGAGAAATCAGACTGTGCAGAGACAGACCTCTCTTCACCGAAACCCTAGACACCGTCAAGTTCATTTGTAAAGATCTCTGGTCTGCTTGCTGGAACAAACAAGTCGACAATCTCAGGACGAACCATCGAGTGAGTTCTCCCAGGCCTCCACAGGATCTCATCTTCTGATGCTCTCTGTAGGGCGTATACGTCCTACAAGACAACTCATTCCACACGATACGGCACATCTCCTCATGGAAAGGTCGCGCCGAAGCCTTGAAACGGGCAAAAATAGTAAGCCAACCTTCCACGACACCACCCAGCCTGAGCTTACCTACGCTGAACCTTCAAGTATGTCGCCATGCCCGCCGGGATAATCAAAGGCGCCCTCGTCAGACTAGGCTACCAGACGGTAACAGTGACACCCGAGATCAATTCACTGCCTCAGTGTAAGTGCAACCCCGTCCTCGATTTCAAACGTTTTGGAGTTGAACCTCTCGCTCTCGCAGGTACCTTCCAGGTCAAGATACCCCGCAGCACATCATGATCATGATCAGAAGTTCAAACTTGTTACGAGCAAGCTCGCGTTGATACAGCCATCGGTGTTGCCTTCCTGCGCCCAGAAGGCCGTGGAGCTAGGAGTTAGGCGGAGGGTAGCAAGAACCGCTGTTAAATGACTATCAGCCATAGCTGTATTCGTATCATCAACCGACGAGTACGCCGGACTCGATCGCTTTAGAATGATCACCAAAAAAGCTGGGTTAGTCTACTAGTACATCATGGATGCAGCACGGTTTCGTGGATCATGGAGATCATATACAGTGGAAAACATGTATGACGATAGGCCAAGACTGAAGGGACAGGGATCCGATGTGCTTTACATCCTGTTTCGCTTCCTTTGAGGCTTCGCCTCTGCCTGAGGTGCTCTATAGACATCACCATGAATGAACGAAACAAGCTAGAAGAGAAAGGATTGAATACGTACTTCCTATTCTTCCCTTTCGGAGGCTCAGGTTCGTCGACGTCCATCGCCATCCTGTCTTGGTATCCCCTCCCAGCTCTCGGAGGACCACCAGGACCGGGGCCGCCGCCCAACACATGTCCGCCTCCACTGCCGCTGCCACTAGCGCCTTTCTCCTTAGACTTCTCATGGAGTTCTTTGAGCGTCGCTTGAATCTCTTTCTCCTGACTCTCCTGCCGAGCTTTGGCATTGTTAGCCTCGGTATTGATAGACGCAACCTTCTCGTCCAGCGTTTGCAGTACCGCAGCCGTCGTCGACGCCCTGAAACACAACGGCAGATCGAGATCAGAATCCAGAATCCAAGACGGACCTGAGCGAAATCCAGAATCAAAAGACGAATGTAACATACCAATCTTTCAAGGCAGCCAATAACTCTCCCAGCCTCTCAGGTTCTATATCCCTTCCCATCGTATACTCGACCTCTAGCTGTTCTTCCTTTTGATCTAGCTTCCCACGGAGGAGGTCGAGATAGATGGCGTCGATGATGAGGTCTTCCAGTTCTCTGATTGTAGGCGTTTGGAGGGCGGTCATAAGCTCCGAGTAGGGCAGGATCTAGAGTCAAGGGTGTGTAAGATGAGTAAAGACGATAGTAGGTAGGTTATACGCACCCGTTTATCCGCCGCAAGAGTCACTATCGAGAGATGCTTCAACTTTGTGATTTGAGCAGGATTTAGAGGAGGTAATTGATCCTGGTGCTCTAGAGATGATCAGCGATGACTTTTGTCCATACCTTGTTGAGTAAGTACGAACGGTGACTCACTCAGATAATCCCCATACGTCTTGTACGCGAATAGCTGGAGCAACGAAAGATGCTTTTCCTGTTCTGGGTTCTTGCCAAGCTAAGCCACCACAAATCAGCGTCGTAAGAGAGCTCTAACAGAGTCCCCTACTCACCTCTTGTACGTTCGGCAACTGCAATAGCTCACCAAAAACAAACACTCCAGGTGCAGAAGTGGCATCTTGAACCAATTTCGCAGCAGCAGCCCCTTTCATCGATTTACCCATCAAAAGGTATGGTTCTAACCTTGCACTAAAGTTGGCTCCGAGATCCATTTTCGAGTGTTATGCAAGTTCGTCGCGATCGTCGTGGGGGTTGTCGTACAAGGAGTGGTGTCACAATGGCTCTGTCACGGTCACTTTACGGACCCATTTGGACCTACAGACTGAAACTAGCCGTGTGCGGGCATATATGTAATTATAACCGTTTCGCCCGTTCGGGGTCCACGGTTTCTCTAGCCCGTTTTTCCTGTTTCATCGACGACAGTTCCTTCACAACAAACTTTCTCAAACTCCAGCATATCTTCACTATCTTCACTATCGTCAATTAGCAGATAAGGAACTGTCAGAAGGGCCGGCTTACATACTCATGAGGTGCTCTATAATCGCTGTCGTAAAACTCCGGGCACGTTTAAAATGGCTGTATCATCGCCTGTCCTAATTCTGAGCACAAGCGCACCCTATTGTTTGTTCTGCTGACCCTTGCTGTGCATTTCTGCTCCGTCGTGCATTTGGGCGGTGTCGCAGGCGCAGGGCATTCAAACGCGCTTTATATTCTGCCCCGACGAACCGAGGTGCGTTTGTTGTTCCTTCTTGTCCCCCCTTCATTTTCTTGACCTGACTCGCTTTCTTCCAGCGATGTCAACCTCGGAATTGATGCAAGTGCAAGATATCAACCATGTCGCCAAGGCTGCCCACTGTGAGCCTGCAAGTGGCCTCGTGGTCGAGCAGTCCGAAGGAACGGGAGCGCTCGAGACAGCAACGGCTGTGACTGATGAAGCTGTTTCTGTTTCCTCGGTCCAAGTACCCACACCGGAGGAGAACTTAGATGCAGTTGATAACGGACCACTTCCTGAGTTACCACCTTCGCCTTCGCCTTCACCCTCCACAACGCCCCCCACACTCATCAGCACACCCTCACAATCCCAAGTCGAAGCTCTCAAATTACGCCCATCACCCAAAGAAGTAATCAGCGGTATCGCTCCTCACGTCTTCGATGAGCGAAGACGACGCCCACAACGAGTACGACGGACATCAACGTCCAGTTCTAGACGGGGGTACGGAGGTGGCCATGGAAGACCCCCCCGGCCAAGAGCTGCACCATCACCATCATCGTCCCAACCTAACCTCCGACAATCGAATTCGAACGCTGCTTCCATGAGAAGATATGGAGGCTCACCTTTAAGATTCTCAGCGTCGTTCACGTTAGAGGATCTCCCTCGTCTCAAAGTCGAAGTTCAGGCAGATTTCGTTCAAGTCGGTCAGTCGCCTATGTTGATTGAATCTGTACCGCATTATGTGCTCATTTCAGTTCAAAATCCGACGTTTCATATTGCAGATCCCAAGGACCACGATAACAGAGCACGAACAACGCCGACAAAATCGAAACCTTGGAAACCTCGAAAAATCCCCATCCCACCTCTTCCGATACTTCTTCCTACTCTTCCCCATTCACCCTCGTCAACTGAGGAGGGGCTGAAAGAAACCAGGACGAAGCTGTCAACACGGAGATGGAAAACGTTAGGCATTCGGATAGACGTGCAGTTGTTCAAGTACGTTTCACTTGTTCTGGAAGCGAGGCTGTGGAGTTGACTCCCCCGTTCTTCTTCTTTTTCCTCTCACAGAACGATCGCGACGAAACTCAAGTAAGCTTTTTTCATCTCCCTACTAGTCGAAGAGCTCTAACCGCGCTTCTCTTCTCAGACGCAGGATATAGATCATTCATCTCCAACCGACCATCCCACTCCCCTGATTATTTACTAGTCACTATTTACTTAATTCCGGCAGCGCCGCATCTCGTTTCGTTTCACGTCAAAAAAGACCTGACAACGACGACTCCTTTACGCCTTACGCCTTTTACGCTTATTTTTCTTATGGCTCAGTCCAACGTTATTACAGTTTACACCCGCTTGATTCTGATCCATATTTCACGGACCCTCCTCGCTATCGCTATCGCTACCTGTATTACTATCACCATTCATCCCTTCACGAGCATAGATCGCATTATATCGCTATTCCGCTTCCAACCCTGCTATGTTCGACAGCTTCCGCTTCCGAGCATGTACATAACACATCCTCCAGTCAGGATACAGGTATCTTATGCTTATGACGCCTATTTAATTTCCGTGTTCAGATCGTGGTGTAGTTAATCGGCGTGTCTAGAACATTGCTGAGGATATTCGTCATAGCTCGTAGTCATTCAGGTGGGTCCATGTGGATCCACGATTCGATGGCGATTCATCATTCATGCATATGCGGGTAAATGACGGGCCGACCTCATCCGTTCGGTAGATTGAGTTGTAATACGACGGAATCGGTATACCAATAAAGGCTTTTGTTATCCGGATCCGATTCTTGCTCTCAATACCAATCGTACGTCAATTCAACTAGTTCACGAAAGCTACAGGCGATTTATTTATGCTAAAGGAAGCGGCAGAGGCCAACACAGTTCAAGCTCCCCTCCGTTCCCATTAATGGTGTGCTCCCACTAGAATCTCCTCCAGTCTCTATGTTATTTTCATTAATGCCTTGGGTACCTTCCCGGGCCTCCTCGCTGGGTCTATTCGTCGTTAAGCGAATAGTAGGTCCATGTGGATTCACAACTCAATGACGGAGTTGGAAACCGTTTCATTCGGCATGTGCCAGGTAAATGACAAGCCTAGCGTCCACCATCCCTGCCGCCTGGGGAATAATTGAATATCAATCAACGACGGAATCGGTGTCTCAATCAGAGCTCTTCTCGTTCGGGTCCGAGAGTCTGCTGCCCGCGGCACTACGGTCTGCCGTCCCCGCTCGAGCTCGCTATCGTCTTGCATTCAGTGCGAAAGATCTACTCGTAGGTCGCTAGCAGGCGAGTCGACGGCTGTGGATGAACTCGTATAGGAACTACGCGATATAATATCAGAAATTCTTCAACTCAACGTCCTCGATGAGTTACTCCTTCGTAGGATATCCCCAACACACTAGTCAATCTGGTACCAGTCCAATTCACCCCAGTAAAATTTGCAAGCCAGCCCACTGGAGGAGAATTCCTTCAAACGATCCATGTAAGTTTGCTCGGGGGGAGTCCTGTATTTCTCGAGCTCATCCCCAAGATTCCACAAGGCGAATTCCTCCAGTCGGGGGCCTCCACAACTATCTTCGGAAGCCTGGGAAGTGATAAAACACCGAGACGAAAGCATCGTCAAAAGTGTCGAGTTAGGACTGGCATCTCTGCCGTTATCCATCACCAAACGTCGAAGTTTGGGCATAGCTTGTACCTTGCCCTCTCTCCCGAGAGTCAACGCCTCAAGAATAATCTCCCGCATCGGCTCATAACCATCTATGGAACACATCCCCCATCCGATTTGGAACGTGCGTATATTGTGCAAAGCGCTCGCCTTCAAGAAGCGGGTCAGGCTGCCACGGAGCTCATCGTCTCCCTCGTCACACTGAGCCACAGGGAAGGCCAGCTCTTCAAGGGAACACTGGGATCGATCGAGAAACTCGAGCATTGTGTCCGGATGACCGAATTCTGCAGAAACCCTGAGGACGCGCAGGGCAGGCAAAACCAACCGTTTCATCAACGTGCTCGCACTGCCAGGACAAAAGGCATTGTCGTAGACGACAAGGGTGTGAAGGAAGGATAGCTTTAGCGGCAAGTTTAGCGGGGGTTGCGGGACGCTGAGATCATCCCATGCACTGTCCAAGATGCACACCTCCACTCGTTCCAGTTTCGAGAGAGTCTGAATATGGGCGTCGAGATCTGGAATCCATCCATTATCCTCTCGAGATTCGTAGCGTGTAATCTGCTTCCAAGGTATCCGAACTCCTTTTTGAAGCGCCTGAGCTTTCCCGTGCAAACCGAGTTCCGTCAGAGAAGGACAGTCCTCGAACGCGCAGCATGCGCTGATCGCATCCGACGTCCAGCTATCCGGCACGAACCCGATTTCGAGTCGTTTTAACGAACAGAAAGCTCCATGGAAACCACCGAGGGAGTAGAGGCTATCCACGTCAATCTCCAACCGTGTGGTCCTCCACTGCGATGCTCGCGAGCAAAGCATCGAGAGAAACACCTCTTGTGGACGTTCATTCGAAGTGGCTGGGGCGCTGCCAGAACAATAGAACAACGATAGATTCTGGCCTCCGGAGCGCTCTAGCTGGAGGCTTAGCAGCGCCTCTAGCAAGGTCGCGCGATTTGGAGAAATTTTAGCCACCCGCGGAATGTTGACTTGAGTCCACAAAGACGGAGTGAAGGCTGCAACGGACCTCCACGCCCGACAGACCTGACTCAACGTCCACGGTGCCTTGCGAGTATCGAGACTTCCAGGAAAGTCCGCATATACGAGGTCTGTGTCACCAAAGGTGCAAATCCGAAAAATTTCTGCGAGGATTTCGGGAGGAAGTCGACGGATGGGGTGTAGAATGGAATGATAGAACCGTTTCTTCTCAGCGATCCGGTCTCGAGTTTCTTCCAAAGATTGCAAGCTCGCAGAAAGCTCTTGGATCTGTGATTCGATCGCCTCGAGTGCGTATGACGTTGCAGTGTATCCGGCGCGAGGTTCCTTTTCTGATGTAGGGGAGACATTCGACTTCCATAGGGCAGCAAGTTCTTCAGATACTGCATCCTCCACATCTCCTCCAACTTGAAGCTGACACCTCGAGCACCTGTAGAGCGACGCCGGTGCCATGTTCGATATTCTTTCTGCTTGGTCGATTAGAAAAGCTACCATCGTGAAAAAGGTATGAGCCACGCACCTATGCTAGACTTGTTAATATGACGTCTGTTGTTCGGATATCCTCCTTGGGGCGTATAACATTCAACCGCTGGGGAATAATGAGCCCGATGCCTTGAGGGATTGAAGACAAAGGATACGATAGGTAAATCGACTGGGGATAGTGGCGGTGAGAGGAGAACAGTCAGGCGCTTAATGAGGTCCGGCGTTTAGGTTTAGACGGTGTCCGCTGTTGTCTCGGCGTCGGCAACTAACTTGAAGACCTCCATGTCGTTCATAAATTGTCGCTTCTGCTCGCCGTACTACGTGTCTCTACGCGTTCGGGCCCTTCCAAACGATAAATAGGGGAGTCCGCAATCGATAAATCCAGTTCGGCTTATCTGTGCATGTGAAGAGATGGTACCAGTTCGTACGCAAACCAAAACGGCCACTTCTGCCCCCGAATCGAATACTCTCTTGGCCCAGCCTAATGACTTCCGGTATGAGCAAGGCTCATGAGCGTTCACAATTGTAGCTCAGGCTGGAATACACTTCTGGCTTACGAGTCCGATATGCCAGTGTAATAGAAAGCCTACATTACCAACGTCGATGAGTTGACACAGTAAGATCGTAAATGCACGATTTAGATCGGGATATGATTAGAGAGGTAGAGAAGGAAGCTCTTCTCAAGTCTCATGTCAGTGGACTCCCTGCCCAACACTCAGTGATAAACGCACACCGATTGGTGAAAGTAGGAATGAGCGTAGATTGCATAGTGGTGCTCTACTATAGTAAATGCGATATCAGGCTTGCTGACAAGAAAGTGTAATGTACTGATCTACAAAAATTTGGATATTCTTCTCGAGTCTAGTGTGGGGGTATATCGTGAATGAGTGAACAATGAACATCGATGGCTGTGAATGTCAAAAGGGTCAGTCGATGTTCTGAAGAACAGAATGATGGGCTCACGTTTACAAGCAGTCGTCGCCGCGGGCCTCGATCCCGCTCTCGTGCTCTTCAGTGTCAATTTCCTCGACTTCACCATCCTCGACGCCAGTCTCGGTCTCACCGGTACCGGTGCTCTCAGCTTGCTCGGAAGTAGAGGATGCAGTGGCAGATTCCACAGGAGGAACGGCGGCTTCGCCACTCTGGGTAGGAAGAGCCTCAGAGGCAGCATCGGTGGCGGATGCGACTTCAGTAGCAGAGGCCACGATGGTAGAGGGGCTGGCAGTCTCGGTGACAGTAACAGTGACGGTGGCGACGCCTTCCTCAGCCTCGCCCTCCTGGCCTTGGCCTTCAGATCCTTCACCCTGACCAGGAGGAGGGGGAGGGATAGTGCCAGTGGGAGGGGGGACAACGCCTGAAGTGGTGAGGCTTACACTGGTGGGCTCTTCTCCTCGACGAAGAACGCCGCCAAGAATACCTCCCTTCTCACCCTCGCTACCCCCCTTGCCACCGAGAACACCACCAATGACACCATCAAGGACGCTTCCAACGACGGGAACGCCGTCAAGAACGCCACCCTGAGCGGGAGGAGTGGCACCAGCGGGAGGGGCGACAGGGAGCGACGACGAAGGAACTACGGAGGAAACACCGGCGGGTGGGTCCTGAGCGACCTGAACCGGGATCTGGAAGAGCAAAGCTGATGAATAACGAATGGAGGAAAAGAGTGGCTTTATACTCACAGCAACGACAACAGCGGCAATGGCAAGGACAGCGGTGAAGGACTTCATGATGATTGAGTGGGTTTGTAAGGACAGTAGTGTGAAGAAGAGCGTTTGAATAAGTTTGGTTGAGAAAGCCGAGAAAGAGAAAACGAAACTGATGAGGATTGTTCGTCCCCCCTCGGGTCTTTATATACAAGTCAACCAGGCGATAATCCTGTATTTTTGGGGGCTACAGCGAGTTGCTCCACCGTTGCTAGGGAGTCAATACGCGAATTGATTGTTAGCTCCAGCGCAACTTACGAGAAATTTTGAGTACGTCGCGAACATCGTTTGTGGAGACTCTGTGGAGCATTCATGCGATTTCAAGCATTATAACTGTCGGAGGGGCTTGTTCCATCTTGAGAGCTGAGATGCGTTCATTTCCCAAAGAGGGGAAGCACGAGACGCGGAGAACGTAGAAAATTAGAGCTTGGACAAATTCTCCGCGCTATTGTGAGTAAACTGAGCTTGGGACTGCATCAGTTTCCAAAGGTTTCTGACCGCGAGGGTCAACGGATCAAAGAAAATAGCCCTGCACGACGGAGCGGACTTACATTATGCTCGCTCCACTATGAACCGGCCGAGTCATCTGTCGAACTTCAGGCGGGAGAAGTATAGACACATTGAAACACCTCCGAATCAGATGCTCCAAACTTTTTTGACGAGCTCCAGCACCCCAAATATGATTTGGTCACCAATTTAGTAGGATCAAGTATTGCGAGGGTACGATGCTGTAGCGTAACTGGCATTTGGTGCTGATACTGCAGGACTTCTAACGAGGGATGCCGTTGAGCACTGGATTTGAGGCGTTCGTCACGCCGGAGAGTACAACGTTGACCGGTATTGATGAACCTTCGTTCAGCTCAAGCAAAAATACGTTGGCTGGTTCGCAGTGCTCTGCAGGAGGTAACGATTCGATTCATCAATGGGTCCTTGTAGATCCACGCGTTGATGGGAGGTCAGTGGAAAAATAGGCGTGGGAACGGTAACCTGGGCGATCGACGCTCGCCAAGGCCCATTTTCCGCGGATGACGATTCCAGAGCTCGCTTGAGGTTCTTTGTACTGCGGGAGGTTCAAAAAAGCATTCAAGGCGAACAAACAGGGAAGGCTATTCAACAATACAACGATCCAAGTCTCCCAATTACTCTAGGTTGCTTTGCTCCAGCGGCGGAGGATTGCCTTCGTGTCCGAAATTTGAAAGAAACTCTGGCGTAGTGAGCAACCGGAAAGCAGCCATCGCTGTCGAGCAAGATATGAAGGTCCGCGTCTAGTTCACAAGTCTTGAGTACAACCCGGTCGTCAAGACGACAGGCACAAACCTTGGAATGAGGTCCAAGCTCACCCATCGACCTTGTACCAATCCAAGTCTCCCCAATACCAATTACAAACCAGCCCATCGGAAGAAAGTTTCAGCAGTTGATCCATGCTACTCCCCTCCAACGGATGGGTACCCTCTTTTCCAAAGTTCCAGAAGATCAGCTCTTCTAACCGACATGCTCCTCGATTAGCAAGCTCCGGGTCAATGGAACGTCTGGAGGAAACCATCTTCACAAGTCCCTCGTGATTCCCAATCGTCGAAGTTGGGATGTTGTAAACCCGCCCGTCGAGTGTCAGGGATCGGAGTCTGGGCATAACCAGCGCCTCACCGTTCGCGGGGAAAATTAATGTTTCGAAAACCGCGTCCCACATCTTCTGCTGAATAACCTCGGGAATCCACACCATCCGTCTGAATTTCAACGTTTCGAGGTTGTGCAGCGCACTTTCCTTCAAGAGGCGTATAAAATTGTCAGGAAACTCGCGGCTGTGTCCCACATCACCATCCATAACCATAGTCAACTCCTCGAGGGAACATCGTGACCGGTTGAGACAAGCGACCAGCTCTGGTAAGCAATCAAATCCATCTGGAAATCGTAGGACACGTAGGACGGGTAAGACAAGCCAGTTGAACAATGCATTCATCCCACAACTCGATGTAACGTCAAATGCGTGGCCAATAACAAGGGTGTGAAGGAAACGAAGTTCCAAGTGACCATTAGGACGTGGCAGTGGTTCTGAATCATCGGGATATTCCGAGTCCAAGACACAGACTTCCAATCTCTCTAATTTTGGAAGAATCCGGAAATGGTCGGTCAGATCAGGGTTCCAATATTTGCTATCCCGTGCTTCATAGTATGTCAACTGTTGCCAGGGAATCTGGTCCTCTTCTCGAAGGAGGATCTGAGCTTCGCCGCGCAAAGTGAGCCGCTTTAAGGACGGGGAATCCTTGAACACGCGGAATGGGCTGTCTGGACCCAACATCCAATAATCGTCCAAGAAATGGATGTCGAGGCTTTGCAGCGAGCAGAAATCCCCACCGGAGCGACGGAGGGGTGTCAGGCCTTCTGTGAAGCCCTGCAATCGTGCTTCCGCCCACTGAGACGCTCGCGAGCAAAGCAACAGCAGACATCTCTCGAGGAGAGAAGCGAGTCTAGGATTCATAGCTCTGTGAGAGTAGGAGATCGCCAGAGGCTGATTCCGCGAGCGATCCAACTGAAGCGACAGCAGCTGCTCGAAGGTAGCTGTACCCCTGAGCGACCACTCTTCCACCAAAGTTACCCCAATTCTTGTCCACAGGTCCGGTGTACAAGTTGCAACGGCCCTCCAAGGACGGCATACCCGACTCAACGTCCACGGCGCCTTGCGGGTATTGAGGGAACATAGATATCGCCACCCCCTGATGTCCATATCATCGAAAGAGCGTATTCGAAAGATCTCTGAAAGGATCTCGGGGGGAAGTCGACGGATGGGATGGAGAATGGAATGATAGAGTCGTTTCTTCTCGACTACATGCGCTCGTGCTTTTTCGAGAGACGATAGGCTGGCATATAGCTCCCGGATTTGTAGGTCAAGCGCATCGAGAGTTTCTGAAGTTGAGATATATTGGGTATGGACTCCCTCGTATGAAGGAGGTGGGATATTTGATGTCGATAGTTCTTCGAATAGTACATCATTCTGAGGCACCATATCTCCTCCAACCTGAAGGTGGCACCCGCGACACCTGTAAAGCATTCTTGCTAAGCTATGTTCTAGTCTGAAACTGGTAAGTTGGGGAAAATGACAAGGGTGCGCTACATACCTACCAACCCAAACTCTAGGAAAAAGCCGACCGAAAGACCTCCTCCTTTGATGCCTTGAATTTCTTGCGGTTGAGTACGCGAGCTAAAGTTTGATTTTGACAATGAGAGGCAGGATGGCCAATCCAAAAAATCGAGCTGTTGGTGGTTGTTGTGAGAGCTCTTGAGCGCTTGCGGGCGCCCAATCTCATTGATCGTCATTGTTGCGGACCGAGACTTCGGACCACCACCGATTAGTGCAGTCAATTGTGTTGTGATCGCATTGACCATCCGGCTTGTTCATAACTGGTTCGGTGTGTAAAATCGTGGCTCCCATATCACTCCCTACGACCAGCTAAATAGTCAACTATTGTACGGTGTACCAATCCAACTCGCCCCAATACGAGTTACAAATTAATCCGGTAGAACACAATTCCATCATTTGGCTCCTCCGGCTCAACCCATCCAAGTGACTCGTACCCTCCTCTCCAAGATTCCAGAAAGTAACCTCCTCCAGCTGATACGCTCCATGACTGATTAGGTCGGGCCCAGTTTGAACGTGACCCCGAGAGGCGACCATCTCGATGAACGCTCCATCGTCCCAGGCCATCTTAGGGCGATGGAGTACTACATGACGTAGTTTGGGGAGGATGATAAGACCCGTGCTTCCGGCCGTCAAAGCTCTGAAAAATGTATCCAGTAACTCCTGTCCTTCATGTTCATGAGCCCATTTCACGTCCCCGAGCTGCAAGGTATGCAAAGTCTGCAACGCATCGGCCTTCAGGAGTTCAACCAAGACGTTGGGGTACGTGGGAGCAGTCGTCACATTGTATTCCACATCCAAGATGGCAAGCTCCTCAAGGGAGCACCGGGAACGATTAGAAAAGTCGATCAACGATGCCGGACAATCAAAGCCACCAGGAAGTCGTAGAATACGCAACGCCGGTAGAATAAGCCAGTCTAGCAGTTGCTTGATTCCCGGCTTATCCTCCTCGAATCTGGGATCTAATTTATGAACTAGCACCAAAGTGTGGAGATATTGAAACTCGAGGGTGGGGTGGAGGGAGGGGGGCGCACCATCGCCGTCAGAGAACTCGATGTCTAGAACCAATACCTCGACATTCGAGAGTTTTGGAAGGATGAGATAGTGTTCCCCGAGGGATGGAAACCAGTACTCAGACTCGCGCGATACGAAGTGAGTGAGCTGCCGCCAGGGAAGCTGGTCTTCTGATTGGAATAAATCGGCAGACCCTCCCATGACGAACCGGCGCAAGAGAGGTGAGTTCTCAAAGACGGGAAGAGGATTCGTTTCCCAAAGTGAATTGTATATGAGACTGAGGTGAAGCGTCTTCAACGAGGGGAATAGTTTGCGGTATGGCCTGAGAGGTGCGAAACCGTCCACGTCTCCTTGTATCGAAGCTTTCTCCCATCGCGAGATTTGTGAGCAAATCAAGGACAACAGAAACTCCCGCTCTGCATACTCCTTTGGAGATATTCCGGTGTGCAGAGAAATGGCTAAAGGCGTATTTCTGGAACGCTGCAATTGAAGCTCCAACAAGAGCTTGAGAGAATCTGAAGCATCTCCTGGGGTATGTAGCCAGGCAAGGTTGATGCTTGCCCATAGCTCGCTAGTCGAAAGAGCCACAAACCGCCACGTACGGCACACCTGTCCCAATACCCAAGGGGCCCTGTGTGTGTTAAGGCTTCCGGGAAAACGTCTGTGCTCTGCATCGTCATCGTAGCAGAAAGTAACGTCCTGCACACCATCAAACGTGCATAGTCTGAAAATCTCTGAGAGGATCTCGGGTGGAAGTCGACGGATAGGATGTAATAAGGATGCGTAGAGTTGTTTGTTTTCAGCCTTTCGGTGTCGCGCTTCCTGAAGAGCCGTAAGGCTACCGAGGATCTCTTTGATCTGTAAATCGATTGTCGCAATGCATTCAGATGCTTCAACATAACGTTTGCGTATGTCTTCGCACAAAAGGGGTGGTGACGGGGGTTCATTCGACCTCGATAACGCAACGATGGCCTCTTCCAATGGCAATATCTGCTGACTTTCTCCGATCTGCAGGCCGCATCCTGCACATTTGTAGAATACCGTTTGTGAATCTTTGTCTCTGGCAAGGATTTGACGTTGTTAATAGGACGACCTTCATGTTGACAATAGTCACTTGGAGTGCGCACCTGTTCATGTTCACCAAAGTTAATTACCGTCTCTGAGAATTTATTTCTGGGAGGAGGGACACTGAGTTTGTGTTGAGTGTTTCATGCGATCTGACAGAACGAGGCACTGGTACGAAGGTAAGAAGGGAATAGGCGCTTGATCAGAGATCGCGGAGAATGGCCCTTAATGGTCATCACTTGTTGATCGAGAAAACGTTGAACGTGCACCACAGCACAAATACTCTCGGTCTTCGCATGCGAAGCCGGCTCTCAGATGTAAACATGCAGCCGTCAATGCTACCATCCTCTTGATCATCATCAAAACTTCAGTAACATGAGGTGGCCACACTGCAGTGAATAGGGCTACAACACACGCAAAACTACCCTCAAAAGCATGGTACATCAACCTCGTACCAATCTATGCGTTCATCTCGCACGACCCGCAAAGAAAAGTCATCCTGGCGCAGCGCCAAGACCTGATCCATCTCGCCTTTGCTCGCTTCGTCCATCCTGTCATCCCAATGCCCGACATCCCACAAAATCACTTTCTCGAGCAGACATGTGTTCCAACCTTCAACACCCTCACGGCGCGATAGAATCATATTTACTAATGTCCCATCGGTCCACGTCATGGAAAACCCGTACAGCATCAGCCGTCTCAGTTCCGGCAGGAGTAGTCGGTCTGAGTGCTGCGAGCAGGTCAAAGCCTTGAAAATGGCATCCCACGCGGTCTTTTCCTTTTCTGACTGCCACGAAGACCCTCCGAGTCCCAACGTATGGAGTTTCTGCAAGCATGGAACCTCAAGGACCCGTATCATATCATGCATTGCATCCATGAGCTCACTCTCTATCTCGACGATAGTGAGTTCTTCCAGGGAGCAATTGGAACGGTTGAGGAACTCAACCAACGCGTCTGGACAGTCAAACCCAAGGGGAAATCGCAAAATACGCAGAGCGGGTAGGGTGAGCCATCTCAGCAAGGGCGCGATCGCTTCCTTCTCGTCCTCTTCCGCGTGAGCCAAGACGAGGGTGTGAAGATGGCAAAGTACCAATGTGTTTCGCAGCGGAAGGATGGGATTTCGGGATATGGGAACTGAACTATCCAAGACACAAATTTCGACGTTCTCCAGCCGAGGAAGGATCTGGTAATGGTCGTCGAGGTCTGGCCACCACAGGTCAGACTTTCGGAAAACATAGTGGACAAGTTGTCCCCACGGAACTTGGTTATCCTGTTGAAGGAAAGCCCTAGCATCGCCGCTCATAACAAAGTGCCGGAGACTCGGAGAGCGCTCGAAGACCTGGATTGGACCCAACGCCGCCTCGCTCCAATCATCCACAGAATCCAAAATAATAACGTGAAGCGCTTTCAGTGAAGGAAGAAGCCCGCAACCGAGTCGTAGAGGCGCAAGACCATCCACGTCGCCTTGTATACGGGCTTTCTCCCACTGGAAAGACCGCGAACACAGGAGCAAGGTGAGTTGTGCTCGTAAATTTTGGTCCGAACCCACGGCACAATTATATGAGACAGCCAGCGGTCGGTCTCGACAGCGTTGCAGCTGTAGTGCAAGGTTATGCGCTAACGAGGCAGCGTCATCCAGAGAAGCTGGTTTTGGGATTGCGCCCCAAGAAATGTCGATCCGGGTCCACAAATCCGCCGTAGAGAGAGTAAGGAGCCTCCAACGAAGACACACCTGCCCTAGCACCCAAGGCGCCTGGCGGGTATCCAAACTGCTGGGAAATGCCCCAAATACATCTCTTTGTCTGAGGCCCAGATCCTCATAAGAGTTGGACGCGCAAAAATGAAAGATTTCTGTGAGAACCTCGAGCGGAAGGCGGCGAATGTATGGCGGTCCGCGCCGGACAAAATGTTTTGTTTTCGTTTTCGGTTGACAATCTCATTCTCGCTCTATTTAGGTGTGATTTCGCATTAAATTTCTTTGGATTCGATTCTCGCAGGTGTGGTCGTAATGATTACATGATACTACTGAATTGATTCGGCAGTGTACAGAACCCTTGATCGGCTTATCCCGCCGCCCCGCCGCCTCCCCGACGCAGTCACCCTCCCTTCCATAGGAAGATAATGATCCAGATCCTCCCTCCCAACAGTTTTACTATCCTCATCAAGCTTAGACAATGAACCTTGCACTGTCCTCGTGCTCTGGAGCTCGCAGCCTCGGCATCCTCCGCAAGGACATCTGGTCCAGTGCTGCGGTGAATGGAATAGGACGAAGATACATAAGGTACAAATTCCCTTGCGTGGAATATTGGCGGGAAATGAGCATTGGTCGTTGAGCGACGGGCCCTGGATCCAAGCCGACGTTGGCTCCAAGACTACGCGTGGAATTACGCCGCCTCACGGGTTGATTGACAAAAAAGCTGGATTGGTGTCTGAGGCTTTCAGTACCAGCACGGGAAGGAAGCCGAGATGATGTAGTCGAGTACTTGACGGCCTTATTCATGATGATTTGAATGAATAATAGGCATCAATGGGAGTATCTGTACAGTGTCCGTACGTCTTTAGCACAAAAATAAGTTATTTGTTTTGTTTCTTATCCAAGCGCTGAATCCACCTCTGAGGCTCTGCCGCTCGCGGGTCTAGTGGCAGCTAACCTGGCATGTACACAACGGTTTTTCAAGTTTCACCCATGGATTGCAGCCATCGCTCAGGTACTGTGGACTCCCGGGCAGTGGTATTGCGAAGTCACAATGTTGACCGTTGTCTGGTAAAGACTCAGAAGCTCTAATTATATAAGGGGAGGCAATTTCGTCGGGGAGGCGGCGGGGCGGCGGGATAAGCCGATCAAGGGTTCTGTACATTGCCGAATCAATTCAGTAGTATCATGTAATCATTACGACCACACCTGCGAGAATCGAATCCAAAGAAATTTAATGCGAAATCACACCTAAATAGAGCGAGAATGAGATTGTCAACCGAAAACGAAAACAAAACATTTTGTCCGGCGCGGACCGCCATACGAATGGGATGGAGAATAGACTCGTAAATTTGCTTTCGTTCGGACAGAAGAGCCCGTTCTCCATTGAGAGCCGCCATACTAGCTGATAATTCCTTGATCTTCGAATCGAGAGTCTTGAGAGCGTCGGATGCTTTAACATATCGTTCGCGGATATTGTCGTGTACAAGTGCTGGGGAAGGTGGATCATTTGACTTGGATAGTGCAATGCACTCCCCTGTGAGCGTGTCGTCCTTCACGTTTCCAACCTCGAGCCCACATCTGACGCAACTGTAGAGCATCTCTAATAAATTAGTTTTTCTATAGCATTTGGATAAGTTACCGCTGCCAGACGCAACGAGCAGATATAGAAAGGTTTTGCCACATACCTTCAACTACTGACGCTTCAATCTGCTCTCAAAATCTCAACTCCGGGAATCCGACGAGGTACTTCGTTATTTGAGTATCTGCTGCGGTACTTTGTGTAGAGAACCGGGATTTCAGGGTGATGGTCGGAAGCTGAGAAGGTAAACGGAACAATGAAACAATTACGCCAAGGGCGCTTGCCGGACTGGACCCCGACCGGGCCGTGAATCCGCTTGGGGTCCGCTCGGGAAGTTGCACTGAGGTACTCAAGTGGCAGAGTAATCACTCTGCAGCAAGAGGCCGGGCTTGCTTTGAGTAATGGATCGTTGATGTATATTTCTATGCAGGTCAACCCGCGACTTATGCAGAATGGGTCAATTGAAAGTATTCCGTCTCTTCCAGCTTCTCCAATTAGTGTTGTCACTGTTGTGCGGGCTCGAAAAGCCCAGCCCGGCCCTGGCAGAGGGCTTTGGGAGGCGTAGTGCTCGGGCTCAAGATTTTGTAAGCCCAAACCCAGGGATCTGGCCCTCCTTATCCATAAGCAAAATGTGGTTGTGTGTCGGACATCCTGTTTGTTCTAGTGTTATTGACTCCCGAGACTAATAGTAAGCGGCCCATTTGGTTTTTGCTGAGGTTGGTACTCACCCACTGATTAGTGTCTTCTCACTTTTCACCATCAAATCAGGGACCTATGTAACTTGTACCTTGGTGGCGGTCCAATCTACGTACCACCGAGCAGTAGAAAACTTTTTGGACCATATGGTACACCGTGAATCTGAGATCCCTATTTTTCTTGTGCAGCCTCATGTCCGTTAGTACTCAAGCCCCGGACCAGGTCCGAGCCCTGGGACTTTGACGTCGGGCTTAGGCTCAAGGCTCGGGCTCTCTTTTTGTGAGCCTGTGCCCTCCAGGCCGGAGGCTTTGAGCCCAGCCTGAGCCCGCGCATCACTATTCTCCAATAGTGTATTGAGATGCAGGTCTATTCATTTGAACACTTGTGAAATAAATTACAGTGTTAGCTGGTAGATGGTCCCCACGTACACTTTCAAGCCCTTCATGTCACTGTCAGCCGGAAGACTAGAGCGGAGCTCTATAATTGTGGCCTGAACTCGTCTGTACCAGCTACTTCCTGGGGGCCTTTGTCGTGTTCTTCTCGGCGCGGCTTTCCGGGGTCCGCTGAGTAGGGTCAATGTCTGTAACTTAAAAAGGTTCTGGTCTATCGTCGTGAATAATAAAGCCTTGGGGATCTCGTCAACCTTGGGAAATAACCTGATTGTTCAGAAATACGAACCACGTTGTCTTCTGTCGGAGAGTCCAGGTCCGAGTCCATCATGATTGTCAAAGACCTCAAGGCATGACATGCAGCGAATGCATTTGCGTTCTCTCGCTGAAAACACCACTCTCCTACTTGGTTCTTCACATCGAGGCCATTGTCATTCCCCTCCGAGAAGATTACTAACTCCTCCAATGAACCATTGTGCTGCGGCAACACCTCGTCAAAGAACCTCTTTGCGAGCAAACCAGTGTACTCCCCTCCGTTCAGCCGGAGTTCAAAATGAGTCAACCCTTGAAGACCGTCTCCATACCCTTGGAGGTATCTGAGGAGGCCATCATTTAACGCCACATGTTTGAGGCGCAAGGTACGGAGCCGGACATGGCTTGCATGAAGCCTGGCCCAGAACTCCGCAGGAGCAGTGCAGTCTGTGAGGACAAGGCTTTTTAAAGCTTGAGTCGCGATGGCATGAGATTTCGGTGAAGTGAGGTCCCACCCGTCAAGTGCAAGATCACTCAATAAGACGATGGAAGGGGGCAAGGGACGGGATGGACTCCTATTTCTGTCCTTGAACAGGATGTCAAGAGAATCTCGGTCACGCTGTCTCCCGATCTTCTCCAACTTGAACCCTGTGTCCAATCGTGATGGTCCGACTGATAAACGCTCCAAGACTACCTCGTTCCTCCGTATGGTGTTACCTATTTCGCGAAGCATTTCCTCCGACTCGATGTACCCAGGCCCGACAACGCGGAGGCTACGTAGGGTGGCCGGTAGTCGACTTAAGGGGACAACGCCATCGAAGTTCCCGAGTAAAGTGATATTCATCTCGGAGAGAGGAGTTCCGGCAATGGTGGAGAGTGAGTCGATGATGGAAGGAAAAGACCAAGGAGGGTCGTGTTCTTGGACGTTCCATCTAATTAGCCGCTCAATAATCTGAGTCGATGAGCAAGAATCATTGTGCTTACTCGACAATCTTCAGATTCACCAACTGTCTGACAGTCATTGAGATCGTTTCGCGTTCTCTCTCTCCCAGAACAAGAAGGTGGCTTCCCAGTTCCCCATCCGACTCGTCACTGTCACCTATGTTGCTTGTTTGCGACGTTGGGCGTACCGATAAAGATCTGACGGAAAGAGTCCGTACATGTCGTCCAATTCTTGATCTTCTGTGTGGTGTGGGTCCACTTTGATGTCCCGACAATCCAATTAGAAGAGATAAAAAGGATCCCAAGCTGACGTCCAGCACAAGTGTACGGAATACCACGGGTTCCAGAATATCGTTCAAGGTGCTGCATGTCGCTCTCGCGGATTTCAAATCGCGCGGGGCCAGCTACAGAGGGAGACGTTGACTCGACGTGGAGGGAAAATCCCGTATCGAGCGACTTACAGAAGATATGATCATGTGAACAAGGTCTTCAGGTAGATCCGACAGTGTCATGCGTTGTTTCAATCCTGGCCGCATCGTGATCGATGAGTAGAGGTGGTTCGGTTTGAAGGAAGAGGGCCTTACAATGAAGCGACTGGACTCCTCTCTCTTTTGTCTATCCTGCCTTGCCTGCTCTGCGTGGAACTAGGTACCCCATTAGTGGTCAATCAATGGATCATACTAACAGTCAGTCGCTGCATGAAAAGACACGCAATGTACCACGAAGAGACCTGCTCAGTACGGAGATGTGCTGATAATAAAACGAACATACTGTCCGTCATGAGTTCTATGTATGAATCATGATCGATTTGAACTTGTATGCAGGTTTGAGCAAGTCGTTTCGTGAATAGGCTAGCCGCTAGCCGCCCACCGTGCCTCCCATGACCTCGCAAATGACGCTTCCAACCCTGCTCAGCGCTTGTCTAGACTGTCCTTCTTGAGACTTCCGATGAATCCCCATCCTGCGTTTTCTCTGCGGTTTCTTGAGGCAATTCACGGTTTCGGAAACGAAGGATAACGCGTCGATCCCAGCCTGAGGTAATCCCAGGTAAACCGACGTAGTTATTGACGAATAAATTAGAGGCCGGCGGGCTCGGAATGGCCGGAAACAAGAAGATGACTCACATCACGAACGCAGCCCGTCCAAATCGATATTAGCTACAAACTTCCATGCCCTCTGTCTACTCGTATTCGCCCACCCGCGCACGGGTCGATGCTATCGTCGGAAGACCGTTTGAAGACTTGGGACTTGCTTTATGCATGCGTCAGCTTAGTTGAAGCCGTTTCCGATGGTTCATGTTCGCACCTTTTATGGTATCACTGAACAGTTGTCTGTATACATGCCTGAACCAGGCTGGACTCATTCCTTTGTGCTCGGAATGCACAGTTTCTGGCTGTAGGGTTCGCCGTGTAGTGCGACTTAACTATACCATTCGCCGATGAATATCGTAGATCCCGTTTACCTTTCAAGAGCGAGGTCTATGAGTGGACAGTCGAAAAAAGGAGGCGGCAATGAGCGAACGTCGAACACGCCTGAAACCCAACATCTTCACTACCACCGCCTCGGATCAGCACTAGAGGAATAGTCCAAGCAGTCACTAGAAAGGTGCTCATCCGAACTTGAGCGAGAGGAATTTACAAAAGGGGGAGACAAACAGATTACAACGGGACAACATAGGTCCTTGTGGATCCGAGCTGGCAGCATATTGAGCAGCGGAAGAGAGACGGTCGTGGGAAGATTGTCATCACAACCTCAAATTGAAAAATGAGCCGGATCGTCCAAGCCGAAGCTTGGTACTCAACTTCGACTTCGTCACCTCAATAATTCGGCGATTTCGAGTATCTCAACTCCCGATGCTCTTCTCTCCATTTATCAATAGCTTTCCACGGACGGTACAACGGTACTCAACACTACTAGAAATAGTAGCTCAGCGCTAACCTGATGAACTTCTCGAGAACTTGAACTCGGTTGGGTCTATAAGGAGACGGCGCCAACTGAGTAACACGACCCGTTCCTACCACTGTACAGCAGGTCCCTGTATCCTATGGGTCCGCAAGGGGATGTATTCCTAATAATAATAATAATAATATCAATACCTGCTCATACGATCACGACTATCCCCTTGTTTCAGACCCATTATCACAATAGAATCAATCCCCTACACCGGTGGTGGGAAAGGCCGTCTAGTGCTTTGAGACACGGCAACTCGTAATGGACAGGCTTAACGTATCGTCACAACCCGTCTACAGTGTTGGTTATGCTGCCAATGTGAGCGGCAACTAAGGTCGGCGAACGAACGGACGACACACTGAAGACGTGTACCGGATCGACAACTCACACTATTCACCGAGTGACCCATCTATCATCCTTCGTGTTGCTGCATTCGAAACAACTTCTTCGATGCCACAAGCTATTCAGCCATCGCAGAGGCCTTCACAAGCATTTCTGGACAGGCTTCGCAAACGACGATGCGTATGACGATCGTATGAGCGTGTTTGATGCACGGTCACCTATGGTACCGAGAAAGGGCTACGATCGATCGTCGTTCAGTATCGCTGACACAGATATAACTCCTTGGTCACCTCGCGCCAACTAGCAGTTCTGGGCCCAAACACCAAGTTGGCTGCTGGCTATGCATGTATATAACCCGGTTTACGCTCATTTATTGCTTGCTCCAGTCATCTGATAGAAACTATGAATAGCTCGAGCTCTCAAACGGTCCTCGTTTATGTGTAGGTATTTGAGGATGACAGACACGGGCTACGAGACTGCCATGCAGGTATATGGAAGAGTAGTACGGGTGGTGAGGTGATGTGCGGATCTGTGAATCAACGTCTGGGAAGGGAAGACCACTCGAAACGCCTGTCATCCTTACCGTATTCGATCCAGCGCATCGGGTTCACGGTTTCCCCTCGCTCTCGATCAGCGCTCAGCGCCGAGAGTTCTGTCAAGAATGAAAGTCAGCCTTGAATGGTGCAACGTTGGATCGTTCTGGTGATGACGTCTTCCAGCAAATAAATCATGCTCTTTAACTACCTGCGCAACGGCAAGTTTTTTATTGATGTCAATCGACTACATAAAACAAGCACCTTCCCCGATACTTATCTCCTCGAAACCTTCTATTCCCAGCCGCTTCTCTTCCCTATTCCTCAAATGTCCACCAGTACTCGTCAACGCTCAGGTTTCCCCTTCAACCGACGGCCCCTAGACCTTCGCTTCGATCTCGACCTGAAACATATCACTCGACCGACCAGTCGCGGGGTACTCACGGTGGATCAGACCTCTGGTCTACCTTTGTGCTCAGAGCGCCGGGATGAAGAGCCGTCCTTGTGGTTACCTTCGTAACAACGCAGATATCGATATCTTCATCCGATAGGACGTTGTAGTCGCAGAGCTACAGATTTCTGCTCGGGCTCCTATTTTGACGAGTGAAACCTGGGAGTCGATTTTTACAAATGTTCAGTTAGCTCGTGAGTCGTTACTCTCACTAACTGAAATCGTTTATACGCCTTTGACCCCCCACCTCGGCCGAAACTGCCTCTCATAGTTGATCGTGTGCACGATCATCCACTGTAATTGAACATCACTGTTCCTTTTCCATCTCATTCGCACACACTCGACGCTGTGCTAGAGTTGAGCTAGTAATCGTGCCCAGCCCAACCCTAAGCCTTTCTAGACGGTTCGGGTTCACAAGACGAGAGTGGTTCATTGTTAGCATGCTATGAATGTGCCTTCAACAGCCTGTAGACACTGGACAGCGCTGTCTACATGTACAGGCTGTTGTAAACAGCTTCCATTCAGAATCACAATGTTACAGCAAATACCGTATTGTTCCCGAGCCCTAATCGGGAACTTTGTGAAATGTCTACTCGAAATGTCTTCTGCGCTGCACTCTTGATGCCTGCGGAATAGGTGCTACATTCAATATCCTTGACCGCAAAGTTGAGTGCCATGCTTAGGGTACGACCCCAGTCTTGCGGCGATAGTCCTGCCAGACAAGGGTTAAGTATGCCGTCGGCCCGCTTTTGCTGCTTGAGCCGCTTCGACAAGCTGCAGAGTCGCTCAGCCTGAGTCGTTTCAGTACAGTAGCTGCATTTTCCACGAAAAACCACTTCTCAGTACCTTCTACGTATTGTGCTGCGAGAGGTTGTCAAGGATCTGAGCATCGCCGGTGCGCTCGCGTGGCTTTGATCACGTCGACATTGTTCACACGCGACGTCATAAAGGCGCTCCTGAACCCAGCTGCATCTGCCTCCAAGTGACCTGCCATTGTAACGAGTACTATGCTTTTCTGGATAGAATTGGTGTCTAATCGCATGCTCTCAGATCCGGTCTATTCTAATTGAAAGTCATCATATCTTCTGTTCAGTTGTTTGACTGCTTGACAGCTAACTTCCCCGATCCGGATCTTTGACCTCGTGTTTTGCAATGCTGTATGTAAATCGCAATCGCAAAACATCCTTTCCTACCATCTATAAATCTATAAATTTACCCTACTTTCCCGAGCATGTCAAACTTTTTCCTTTCTTCCCCTCCCCCCCGAATGAGTAATTGCTCAAGGACGTGTGCCCTCCGCCTTTGTCGGTATGGTCCTCTCACATCTTGACCCGAACGAGCGAAATAATGTCTTGCTCTACAGAACGTCGATATCGCTCGATACCCTCAACAAATGAGAATGTGCATGGACCCATGGTGCGCGTCGAGCTCCCCTCCACTACCGTTTTGCTGACTCTCGATCCCTCACAGCCCTCTTCGAGTACTTCCGTAACTGCCTGTCGTAGTGCTCGCGTTGTTGGGAACAAGGACCTGCACAAGGAAATGTGCAACGCAACGCCGCTTCACCAATATTTTCAATGACGAGTGCTGTGCGTATTTTTTCTACTTCTACTTTCATGTTCGCTCCTTTAATTTTTTCTTTTACATAGCTGATCGTTTCTTCCTCTGCGACCTTTCGACGAACATGGCGAACATAAACGATATCTTTCCCACCCACCCAGAAACGGGTCCCTTCTAAAAAGTTGCGCCTCGATTGATCTTGGATTCCGCAGGCCTTAGATGTCTAGAATGCACCTAATTCCGTTTCGACGGGGCAGCCCTACACCTGTGGTTTCGGGAAGGACGGCTTGCTTGACCGTAAGCTGTAGCACAGTTGCTGTTTTAGCTTAGGTCCAACCTGTAGAATCCTCATGCCGTTTACAGGAAGTCATTGAAAACACTCACGCCAGTTACAGGAATTCGACAGCACCTCCTTCCTCTAACATCATGAACACCTTTGTGGGCCGATGTCAGTTGGATAAGAGGCACTTCTGTCCCCAACAGCCCAACCACAACACACCACCACATCCACAGCCATATAAGAAGGCCTGTTGGGGGATGCGTCGAATCCAAGTCCTCCAGCTCAGCATGAGTCGACTGGATTCTAGTCTTGTCGAGTAAGTCGCGTGTATTCTCCTCAGCGAAGATAATTGCTTACACTCTACTTTCGATAGCGTGGAGTCATACGGCTTCGCATTGAGCCAAAGATACCAGCAATCTGTAGCGCCCCATCGCGGTAGCTCAGCGAGTTACGAGCCATATCTGTCGCAAGTCCAGATCGCAGCGGACTTGGACACTGACCACGGCAGAGTGTAGTAAGTCGCATGAATCTCCGTCGACTGAGAGGATGCTCACCCTTTGTTTTACCCAGCGCGGAATCAGACGGCTCCCCATCGACCACCAACCAAGTATACCAGCAATTTCCAGCACATGGCAGTTCGAGCTATGAGCAATACCCATCGCAAGTCCGGGCTCTTTCGGGAAATCTGGATACTGTCCACAGTACGGTCTAGTAAGGTGTTTGTGTCCTTCTCAGCTGAGAGGATGATTGATCATCCTTCGTTTTCTCCAGCGTGGAATCATGCGGCCCCGCATTGACCATCAACCAAGTATACCAGCAATTTCCAGCGTCCTATTATGGCAGCCCGAGCTTGGAACAATTTTCATCGCAAGCCCAGGTTTCTACAGAAAGAGTCCAGTAAGCTGTCTGTATTCTTATTGGCTATCGAGACGAGTGTTCATTCCCCGGTCTTCCAGCGCGGGAACATACAGCTTTGCGCCAGCCACCACACAAGGATACCAGCAATCTACGGCGCCCCATTATGACAGCTCGAGCCACCATCAATATCTCCCACAAGTACATGGTTTCTCCACGGCCATCAGTACGGGTGTGCAGCACCAACCCGGACAGTACTATGCAACACACGTTGGCTCCCGAAATCGCCCCACTCATGCTGTTAGTCACACCCCTACGTCCCCCTCCACCAAGAAAAAATTTCGCCATGAAGTCGGATCCCTCGCGGTGACCGAAGCCGCCATCGCGCGTCGTCAGAAAGATCCCCGTTTCAAGTGTGGGTTCCAAGGGTGTAGTTCTACTTTTACCTCGCACGCCAACCTCGACTGTTCGTTTTCCTTTTTCCCTGTGTCGATTATTTCGCTAATTAACGTAGCTGTTGTTACATAGACCATACGTACGCGCACGAGGGAGTAAGTCCCTATCCCTGTGGGAAATGTGGATATAGCTTTCGCTCGCGCAATGACCTTGCACGCCACGCGAAGCGCAAGACGCCCTGCCGACCGTCATAGTTAAACTCCCCCTCGCTGGAATTTGTTACTTGGTCGAATGCTCGATCGTGAACTCTGCTATACCCCGGTACCTTTGTATTGTAGGAAACCAGGCATGATACCCACCCGCCGATTGTAACACTGTATGCCTATCGCTATATATTCGTGTCTACTTCCTCGACTGAAGCTTCTGAGAGAACTGAGTAGATGATATGCGCTCATATTCCGTCCAGACAGACAAACAATGAGAAGCTCGGTTGATATCCCTGACAGGAATCGTGTTGAACCCCTTCAGGAGACCTTTCTCGAGTGGGTTATTTAATAAGCTCTTGAGCATTGTCTGCAGCCTCGTACTTCAAAGAAAATCCAGTTAGGGCCACGAAGGCCTTCGAATTCATCGCCGAACCTCATGTCAGTCCACCAATAACTTCTGCTTGGGCCGCGATCCACTGCCTTTTGATCATGATGAGGGTCGAGGGCTCGAGTGTCCCTCCCCTCCCCATCGAATTTGTTCATGAAGCGACTCCGAGTAGTACACAGTTATGGTTGCAGTAGAACGTACGTCCTGCGAAACCATGAGACAGAAGAGAAAGGGACGGACCTGATGAAAGACCGCGACTTTGAGACCTTCGCTCACTTCATACAATTTTTAAGTCTCGACCTTCTCCGCGAAGTGGATCCGCTCTGAGATCTGATGACCCGATAATTCAATCAAAGGGATAAAAACAATTCTAAATTGATGTCCAGCGGGTGAAAGGATATCGTTCAGAGTGCTGCACGCCGCTCTCGCGGACTCCGAATCTCGCGGGTCAGGTAGAGAGAAAGAAGTTCATTCAACGTAGGGCCGACCTTATTTCGAGCGACTTATTGGCGATATACTCGTGTGGGCAAGGTCTTTCGGAAGACCCGATAGTGTTGGCCTTCAAGTTTGTTCCGATTCAAGTTCTAGACGCATCATGATTGATTAGTAGAGGTGGGTCGGTATGAAGAAAGGGGGCATACAACGACTCGTCTCGTCCCTCTATTGTCTTTTCACGATACTTTCCCTGCGGTCCCTGCCTGGTACATAATGCCCATCAGCGGTATATCAATGCATCATTGAACATTCAAAACAGTCAAACGTTGCACAAAAAGCCTAAAGGTACGCACCACGAAGGGCTCAGTCGCGGAGATGGACTGACAATCAAATTGTGCGCCATTAGTTATATGTATGATCGATTTGAACCAGTGCGCAGGCCTGAACGAGCCGCTTCGTGAGTCTTTTGAAGGGGATAGCCGCCCACTGTGTCTCCCATGAGGTCGCAAATGACGCTTCCAGCCCTGAAACAGCGGCGTCTGGAGTGCTTAGCGCTGGTCCAGATCGTCATAACTTGGAAGACTTTCGATAAATCCCCATCCTTCGTGTTCTCTCCGGTGTATTGAAGCACCTTCCGGTTTTAGAAACGGAGGATAACGCGTCGGTCCCAGGCAATCCGAAATAGGTGCTGACTCCGACAAGACAGACGAGGTCCCCAAGCTCGACGGTATGGTCGGAAATGAGACGATGACTCACAGCACGAATGCAGCACGTCCCAATCGATCTTCCATTCGCTCTGTCGATATATGCTCCCGTCCACCCGTGCCCGTCTCAATGCTGCCAAGTGAAGACCAGTTGAAGACTGCGGGCTTGATTCACGCATGCGTCAGTCCAACGAAAGCCGTTTTCATCGGTTAGCATTCGCACCTTTTATAGCATCACTGAACAACTGTCTGTATGCACACTTAATCTGGACCCATTCCTTTATGTTCGGAGTGAGGATAACGCACAATTTCTGGCTGTAGGATTCGCCATGTAGTGCGACTCAACTATACCTTTCAATTAATTTGTAGATACTATCTCCCTATGAACGAGGCCCATGAATAGACGGTCGAAAAATGAGGCAATGAGGCAAGGCCGAACACACCTGAGACCCAACATCTTCAGTATCACTCCCTCGGATCAGCGCTGGCTCGAGCAATAGTCCGAGCATTCACCAGAAAGTTGTTCATTTGAGCTCGAATGAAAGGTATCTACGGAAGAGAGGGGGTAAGCAGATCACGACGAGACAGCATGAGTCTTCATGAATCTATTGCTCGTGAGGCAGCAGATCGAACGGTAGAAGAGCGAGGAAGAGGGACGGTTGTGGGAAAACTGTCACCACCACAACGTCAAAGAGTGAGCCGGATCGACCAAGCAGCCTTCGTCATCGACCATCATCATCTCTGTCTTTCCCACGGCCGACGCTCGAGCTCTCCAACGATCCGTGGAGTACTCATGGCAGACCAGACCCCCGACCTATCTTTCTGGTCCAGAGCGCCAGTGAAGAGCAATCCTTGTGGCTACCTTCGAAACAACAATATCTTCATCCAGTGGGACGCTTTAGTCGCAGAGTTACAGATTTTTACTTGAGCTCCTGTTTTGATGAGTGAAATCTGGGGATTGATTGTAGGAAATTTTAGTCAGCTCGTTACCCTCGCTACCCTCGCTTCAATCATCGTTTATGCGCTTTTGACCTCCCACCCACCACACTCGAGATTGTTTCTCGTAGCTGATCAAGTAGGCGACTATTCACTGTATTTGAGCGTCATTGTTCCTCGATGATCTCGGTGAATGATCGATGATCGATCATGCATCATGGGCGGCTTTCTCAGCATAAAAAAAGCCTGGGTGGTGTGGTCGGTTCTGGCGGGTTCCAAGACCCTGCAAGCAAGCGCTCAGTTGAGTGCCCAATATCAGACCATTGTTGCTAGAGTTTAAAGTAGCGGTGACGTGTTGACTAGGCGTGTACAATGCATACTATGAACGTGTTCTCAACAGCCTGTAGACAGCGCTGTCTACATGTACAGGCTGTTGAAACAGCTTTTCTTCACATCGACAGGAATGCTATAGCAAATGTTCAGTTATCGCATTGTTCCTGTACCCTACTCGGGAATTTTAATGTATGAAAAGTTTTCTCAGTACTTCCTATGGATTGTGCTATTAGGCACGAGGTAGTTCGAAGATCTGAGAATTGCACCCGCTTGCGCGGCTTCAAGTCATACTAAGCGCCCTCCTGGGGGCTTGGGTACCCTCCAGCTGCCTTTGTAACCTACTATTTATTGAGTAATGTACTTTTCTCAACGAGATTGGTGTCTAATCTCATGTTCTTATAGCCTCGGAGCTCGAATATCCGATCGGTTCGAGGGGGGTGTATCACCCGGCATGATAGGGAATTCAATTCGGCTGTGTGACAGCTGCCACGTCAAAATCTCCCGATTCAGATCTCTGAACGCCTTTAAATTCTCGTTCGTTTCGAGCAGGATTTGACACCCAACTCCCTGACCCCCCTTGTTGGACCCCCCTGGTTGCTCAAGGACTTGTGCCCTCTGCCTTCTACATTCTGATATGGTCCTCTCGCATCTTGTCTCGAACAAGTGCGGGAATGCCTTGCTCGTCATGGTGTTAACATTGCTCGATACCATCGACGAACGAGGACATGGGTGAGCCCACGGTGGGTTTCTAACTTCCCTCCACTATCATTTTACTCTCGACACCTCACAGCCCTCTTCAAGTGCTTCTGTAGTGCCCGCGTAGTTGGGAACAGAGGAATGTCTAACATACCGTCACTTTACCGTTATAATTAATGATATTGCTGTGCGCCTCCTGGCCTTTTCCCGATAATCAAGCCTTGATCTTTATTCTGGCGAGCCTCGCGTGTCCAGAATGCAACAAACTCCGTCTTCGACAGCCCGAGCTGGTCTGCTCTTATGCGGTTTGAGGGAGGACGACCTCAGCGGGATTAACCGTAACGCAATTGCTGTTTTGGCCTTCCGGTTTGTACCATCCTCTTTTCATTTACAGCAAGTCATCGAAGTTACTCATGTTACTTACAGGAAGTCGACAGCACCTCCTTCCTCCAACATCATGAACACGTTTCTGGGCCGATATTCCTAGTACAATGGCACTCCAGTTCTCAACAGCCCAATCACATTACCATGCGGTGTACGACTTTTGACCACCTTTACAGTATTATAAAACGAATCGCTAGGAGTATGGATCAAACCCAAGTCCTCTAGCTTAGCATGAGTCATCCGGATTCTAGTCTTATCGAGCAAGTCGTGTGTATTCTCCTTGACGAGAATGGCTGCTCACCCTCCACTTTCGCTAGCGTGACATTGTACGGCTTCCCATCGGGTCAAGGATACCAGCAATCCATAGTGCCCCATTGCAGCAGTTTAACAAGCTACAAACCATACCTGTCGCAACTCCGGGCTTCTGCAGCGGACTTGGTTACTGGCAATGGTGGAGTGTAGTGAGTTGTATGAATCACCGTCAACTGCGACGATGGTTGCTCACGCTTCAGTTCCCCAGTGCAGAACCAGACGGCTTCGCATCAACCACCAACCAAGAATACCAGCAGTTTCTAGCGCCCCATCATGGCAGTCTAAGCCATCGACAATATCCATTCCAAGTCCAGGCTTCTCCGGGAAACGTGGATATCAGCCGCAGCACAGTCTGGTAAGGAGATGTATCTTTGTCAACCGAGGCTCGTTGATCACCCTTCGGTTTCCTCAGTGCCGGATTATACGACTTCACATCAACCACCAACCAAGGACACCAGCAGTTTACAGCGTCCCATCATGGCGATCCAAGCTATCAAGGATATCCATCTCAAGTCCAGGCTTCTTCGGGAAACATGGATACCACCTACAGTGGAGTCTAGTAAGCCGTCTGGATTTTTGCTGGTTATGATGATTATTCATTTCCCGGTTTTCCCAGCGCGGGACCATACAGCTTCGTGACAGCCACTACACAAGAATACCAGCAATCTGCAGCGTCTCATTATGGCAGCTCGGGCCATCACCAATATCCGCCGCAAGTTCATCGTTCCCCGACAGCCTTGAGTATGGGTGTGCAGCGCCAACCCGGACCACACGTTAGCTCCGGAAACCGCCCCACTCGTGATGCAAGTCACATCCCTACGTCTCCCTCAGCCACCGAGAACAAATTTCGCCATGAAGTCGGATCCCTCGCAGGAACCGAAGCCGCCATCGCGCGTCGTCAGAAAGAACCCCATTTCAAGTGTGGGATCCAAGGGTGTGGCCATACTTTCACCTCGCAGGCCAACCTCACTTGTTCGTTCTCTTTTCTCTGCGTTGAACACTTTACTAACAAACGAACTGTTGTTTCCACAGATCATACGCGTGCACACGAGGGGGTAAAGCCTTATCCGTGTGGAAAGTGTGGATATCGCTTCCGTTCGCGTAATGACCTTGCACGCCACGAGAAGAAAAAGACGCCCTGCTGATCTTCGTAGTCGAACTCCCCCTCGCTGTACTTTGGTCTAGGGTTAACCGCTCGATTGTGAAATCTGAGATACCTCGGTATCTTTGTATCAATAGAGGACTGGGCATGAAATCAAAATTTGACTGGTATTTATTCCTACCTCCTCGACCAAAGCCTCTGAGAGAATCAAGTAGATTATTGCCGTTCAGATTTCGTCTGAGCGGTCAAATTTGAGAGGTTTGGCTAGTATCCTTGACGGATGTCGTGCACTGCTTCAGGAGGTTTTCCTCGAGCGGGGATTGATTTGGTGAGCATTTCCTAGTAGCCTCGTGCTTCGAAGAAAATCCAGCTAGGGCCGCGACGGGGGGGTTTTCAGACAAACCTCACTTCAATCCATTAATGACTTTCTGCTTGAGCCGCGATCCACTACCTTATGACGAGCGCCGAGGGCTCGAGTCTCCCTCCCTTCCACAGATCATACGCGTGCACACGAGGGGGTAAAGCCTTACCCGTGTGGAAAGTGTGGATATTGCTTTCGTTCGCGCAACGACCTTGCACGCCACGAGAAGCGGAAGATGCCCTGCCGATCTTCGTAGTCAAACTCCCCTTCGACAAGTCGAACGCTCGATCGTGAACTCTGCTATGCCCCGGTATCTTTGTACCGCAGAAGACTAGACTGGAATCAAATTCATTCCTACCTATTCATTCCTGCCTCCTCGACCAAAGCTTCCTAGAGAACGAGATCATAATAATTCAGATGCCGTCTGGGCAGGTCTGTTGATCCATCAGGTAGCGAAGGAGAAAAGATTGAGAGGCAATCGTGGGAAAACTATCGCAACGTTGGAGATCGGTCGGATCTTCCGAGCCGAAGCTTGAGCTCCTCCTCCAACTCCGCGGACCTCAACTGTCTATCTCGTCAGCAGAGAAAGGGGCAGTCGTGGGGAAAGAACGAAAGAGTGGCCTACTTCAGTGCCGGAAGCTTTGACTTTAGTACCCGACCTCCACCTCATTACTTTGTCACTTTGTCTATTCCGAGTCCTCCGCCTGAAGTACACTCTTCCCGTCAGTCATCAATGACTTTCCATGAATGGTACTCAAAGTTTCTAGAAATGGGACGCTAACTAGATGGAGTTCTCGAAAACCCGATAGGATTCAATATCATGAATCGGTTTTCTCTGTCTACTTGCTGACGATTCGATCTTCAGGCCCACTATTCCAAAGAGACCCGCCTCTTACGCCTCCATCAATCTATAGGGGTTGTGTCCGACTTGCGTGGCAGTGAAACCACAAACGTTCCCAATTCAGTACTCAAGTCGAATTCCAGGTTCTGGCCTCTTGGCCTTGCAAATCAATCACGACACGGCACAGGAATAGCAGCATAACAGAACATACCCCTAGGTCAAGGGTGCATTGGTATAAGGTTCGCGAGAGGAGCGTGGTTCTCACCATGCTCATCAATGTGATTGTGCGGGCCAGATGAAACACAATCACAGATGCGATGCAAGCATCTACGCCTTATACATGATCTCTCTGCACCCTTTTCACCGAGAGATATTTTTACTCTTAGATTCTCACCTTAGCGCGAAGATGCTTATCTATGTCTGCACCCGACGCGGCTTCAAGCACCCTAAGTCCTTTCCTGGGCTAAACGATTACACATATTCCCTTCCAGGCCTATCACAGGGCCTCGTCCTTTCCATAAGCAAAACCCATATATATGACTGGCCATGAGGGCTGAATACTGTCTGATCCACGTCTCGTTCTACTATCATGGATGCCCCCGCGACTTCAGTACCCGGTCCTGAAGAGCAGCGAATACTGACCCATATCGGCACTTCTGTCCTCGCGAACATTCTGAGCGTGGTTGTCGAGACCAGCTTATGGGTCGTCGGTTTCATCGTGTTTATCTGGGCAGTGCGCTTGCAGACGTACGTGCTCCCCTCTCATATCTAGCTCGCTAAGATGACCTGAACCTGCATAGATCGAGTCAAAAGAAATGGACAGCCACCCGCATCGTCCTGTTGATCGTCACTTTCTATCTTTTCCTCGCGTCGACAGCGCTATGGGCGATGGGTGTATCCTGGCTAGTTATCGGAGTGAAGACGTATTTCCTCAATGTCAGCAAGGGAGTCCCATTGGAAGTCATTGAGGAGATCCGTGATGACTCGCTTTCAATCTTTGGACTCCCGATGGAGCTATTGTTCCTTATAAATGTAAGACGACATCTCCTGAACCCCGTGTTGCGAGTATGAGCTAAATAACTCTCTACAGATGATCGTAGGAGACTCTGTTGTGATCTGGAGAGCTTGGGTGATATGCTCCAGTCATCGGCTCCAGAAACTGGTGTTCATCCCAATCGCAATGCTGCTTGCGTCTTTTGGTACGGTGACAGAAACTTGCTATCTGATACGGCGTCGCTCAAATACAGTCAAGCATTTACTGTCATAGCCGCGAACTGTCTCGTAACGGACGGGTACTCGGGAGGCACTGCTAAGGCAGTAGGGGCGAGAACGTGTGAATGGGGGGAACCTATTGCCTGGGCGATCTCGCTCCTAACCAATTTCACCTCAACTAGTCTCATTGCAGTCGTCGCTTGGTGAGAATCGAGCCTCCCCGTCGAATTGTTCTATGTTGCTCATTCCTATCTCGTGTCAGGCGGCACCGTCGATTGCTCAAAGAAGGGCATTTGTCCGCACGCAACTCGAGATCTCAGCAAGTTCTTTTGACACTCGTCGAGAGCGGTTTCATATACTGTTTGGTCTGGGTGCGTCGCTGAACATAGCTGGTCGAGAGCTCCCTCGGTTGACACCTTCGTCTAGCTCACTCAGATCGACATATTCCTGCAAGTACCCTACTCGTACACATTCAAGTTTTTCATCCAAAACTTCTTCGGGCCATTTGGCGATCAGATTTCGGTTCGTACAGCCCCTCTCTGACCGTTTCAGGTGCCGTTGGAACTTAGACCCTTCATCAACAGGGAATCTACGCGATGTCCATCATCATCCTTGTGAACAAGAAACAAAGTATTTCCGATTACACGTCAACAGCTTCCAGATCACAACCTTCGACGTTGGTCTTTGCTACTTCCGATACCGGCCGCGATTGGAAGAAAGACAACGGGTCGCCGACGGTTACTCGTTATACTGGGTCTCGGTTGGCGGACGAAGAAAGTTATGCGATGCGTGATCTGGAGCTCGAGAAATAGTGAGGTGATCTGGATCGACAGTCGATCAGATCAGTATCGTCTGCTTACAGTACACTATGAAATAGTTGCCTGGTTTGCGCTTTAATTATGTTATTAATCAGGCCCTCAGACGTACAGATGCATATAGTATATAGTGTTACATGTTGCTTCGGGAAGCACCATACCAAATACCAGTAATCGCCCCCTCCCCCCAAACTTTGTGGTGTCATATCGATATAACGAGACTACACGGCCGACGACCGTATGTGAGAGCCTTGTCAAGGGTAAGGCGACTCCGAAGCGTTAGACCAATCCACATGGAAAGTTCCCAAAAAATCAACCACCAAGCCGTGTACACGACTGAGGTCTCTGAGTTGATTCACCCCGGCGTCCGACAACGAAACATTGAACCGATATTCACCCTCCGCTCCAGGGTTAAGAACGGCGAGATACTTCAACTGGCTTCTACTCTCCGTGCTCGTGCGCGTGCGTGACGAAATCATCTCCAGAAACAATTCCTCCGTGCAGGCCACCCTAGGACCATACAGAACCAAACGTGAAAGTCGTGGAAGGGTTTGCTTATTGATTCCCGACTCGTTGGCAATGGTGAGAGCCTTGAAGATACGATCCGTCGCATTGCGCTGTCCGTCTTCTGTTATGGATGGTAGTTCCTCATCCTCCAAGTCATCATCCAGAACCGAGACCGGACCTCCTATCCCCAATGTAGACAAATTTTGTAGTGACGGAACCTCCAGAACTCGTAGGAGGTCGTCAATGGCAACTCCAGTCAGTATGCGATCCTCCATGTCTAGAATGGTGAGCTCTTCGAGAGAACAACGGGATCGACCGAGGAAACCGATTAACGCTGTTGGGCAATCAAATCCAAACGGCAATCGCAGGATACGAAGTGCGGGTAGAACCAGCCAGTTCAGCAAAGGCGCAATTGCCGGCCTGGAGAGCCAGTCTCCCTGACTCAGAACTAGTGTATGAAGAAAGGGCAGTACCAAGGTCGGCTGGATCGGGAGGTGGGTAGTCGGAGGGTCGGGAAGGGAAGTATCTAAGACACAGGTGCGTATGTTTCTCATTCTAGGTAGGACTTGGTAATGCTCCCCTAAGTCCGGAATCCATCCGTTGTCGTACTCAGCGACGTAGTGGAGAATCGTCTGCCACGAAAACTTGCTTCCTCGCTGAATAACTGCCTGGGCTTCGCCAGCAATGACGAACCGTTCCAGGTTAGAAAGCTCATCAAAGGCAGAAAAGACTCCGTCGTCAGCCCAATTGTGCCTCAGGAATCCAACATGAAGCGCTTTTAACGAGGGGAAGAGGCCACGATAACGACCCAAGAGGGCGAATGTCTTCGGTCTTCCTTCTATAAACACATTTTCCCACTGTAGCGACCGCGAGCATAGGAGCAAGGCGAACTGCTCTTTGAGCTCCTTGTCGGATTCGACACCGCAACGGTATGAGAACGTTATCGGTCGCTCGCAACATCGTTGTAGCTGGAGTGCCAGAACTGGTTCTAGTAAGACAGCACGTCCTGGCGGGAAACTCTCGGGCGTTGAAGGCCAAGAAAGGTCGATCCTGGTCCATAAATCCGTCGAAGTAAGTGCCACCATCCTCCAACGACGACATATCTGTCCTAGTACCCATGGCGCCTTGTGGGTGTCCAGGCTCCCAGGAAAGTGTCCCTCCATGTCAGCGGGGAAGTCATCGAGGTTTCCGAATTCAATCTGGGTGCAAAGACGGAAAATATCTGCAAGAATTTCAACTGGTAGTCGACGGACTGGATGAAGAATGGATGCGTAAAGCCCTTTTGTCTCCTGTAAATGGTCGCGCATCTCCTGCAGAGATTGAAGGCTCGCCGAAAGCTTCTCGATACGTGATTCGAGTGAATCGAGAGCTTTTGATGTTTCGATGTATTCCGCTTGGAAAGTTTTGTGTGCAAACGACGAAGGTGGGTCGTTCGACCTGGTCAATGCGTTCAATTCCTCCTGTCGTGAGTTTTCGTTTGAAGCTCCCTTGATTTGGAGTCCGCAATCTACACACTCGTAGAAGCTGCTCGTCCCGGCTACAGTATCCGCTCAGTGTCTAGATCTATCAAAGAGGTCATTGAACATTTCCACGTACACGTTGTCGATTCAGACCTGTCTGTTTGTACCATATCTTCAGTAGCTATGCAGCAGCTATCCCAATTGCTTTAGATGCTAAATGAACTGTAGAGGGTTCTTGGGAAAAGGATCACTAGACGTGAGATCTGAGAGCTCGAAGTGAAGCTGCAGTTTGAGTTAGCCGCCTGGCGCCTATTACCTTGCTTTGTCCCACCATGTTTGTCCTCAACTCGTCCTCTCCCAACGGTTGCGAAGACTTTTCATTATTGTAATCTAGTATCTACATCGACTCAAGACTGGCAGTAGAGGTTATATATCAGCAAATTCTGTTACCACAGACCTCCACACAAACAGCCGTCTGGTGCCAGTATGTGATCTATTATTTTTTTGTGGGTATCATCATCCTCACACAGCTCAGCTTGTTTCCAGATTTTCTGGAATTCAGAAGAAAGAAAACGCGGGAGAAACAGAGCATCGGGTGTTGGGGTTGGGTTCGGAAAAGTCTTGTTGGATCCTCATTGGTCTACATCAACCTCCTTGCGGTACCAGCCAGCGCTGAGCGCTCGTATGCAAGAGAAAAGGGTTATTCAAAAGAATATGTCCATCAATCTGGCGAAGCATATGGGTCTGAGGAACAGGGAATAGCACAGCGTTCTTACATTCGTCACACGGTGAGTGGGCCCTAGTTTTTTTGACTCGAATCCAAGTATAAATAAGCCATACTAGGGACTTTCTAACGCGCCATCGCGAGTCATCATGTCTCCAATGTTCTTTTCATTGGTTCTCTTCGGTTTCGTTGGAACTCAGCTTCACTTGGCGGGCAAGGTATCCTCCCAGGACACTCCTCCAACTGCCATCGACACCCGCAACAACATTACATACCATGGCGTGCATGTCAACCAAGTAGAAAAGTTCTTCAACATCCCATATGGCCGTGCGGAACGTTTCGGAAACCCAGAACCATACAATTTCCCCTCCAACAAGACTTTATACGACGCTTCGGTACGGGGGCCAGTATGTCCTCAGCCTCCAGGCTCGGCGAGTATAGGATGGGAACAGAGCGAGGATTGTTTGAGGTTGAAAGTTGCCAGGCCCGAAGGCGTGAAGATGGGGGATAAGTTGCCGGTTATGGTGTTCATTTATGGGGGTGAGTCGACCCCTCTTGTAAATGAGCAGGGTTTAACAAGTTCGTGCTACAGGCAGCATGTTCGCTGGGAGCATCAATGACCCGAGACACGAACCGGATAGCCTGGTCCTTCAATCTGTGGAGAATGGGTTGCCGGTGGTTTATATCGCTATGAATTATCGTTTGAATAGTGCGTCGAACGGACTGTTTTCATAGACGGCACTATCATTCTAATTCTTACTAATTGCTTGTTTCGTTGTTCAGTATTCGGCTTTGCCATTTCGGACTCCCTGAGGGCCAATAACTCCCTGAACGTCGGATTGAAGGACCAACGCTTGGCACTCGAATGGGTGCAACAGAATATCGAGTACTTCGGAGGCGATCCAGAGCGAATGACAATTCTTGGACAGAGCTCTGGAGGTGCGTAATCTACCTGACTCAGTGCTCTTTCATACTTATAAACATGCTTGCGTTGTAGGACTAAGCGTAGCCAACCAAATCTTGGCCTACGGTGGAAGCAGACCCGTGCCATTCCATGCTGCGATCATGCAATCCACAGCCCTCGAACCGGGTTCAACCAGCAACGTCACAGTCGACAGCTTCAACGACGTCGTAAGGCTTGCCGGTTGCGATTTTGGAGATTCGGGTAGCCCTCAATCTTCTAAATCTCTCGATTGTCTTCGCGCTCTTCCTTTCCAAACACTTCTCAACTATGCCATCTCCCAGCGAGATTCCACCGCCGACCAAAATTTTGGGGACATATATCTCCCTACTGTCGACGGTGATTTCGTTCCTCTTTCATCGTCGCAGCTCACGAACAAGGGACTGTTCCCGAAGATCCCGCTGATGATTGGTTGGACTGACCAGGATCTGACAATCCTTACGCCCCCCACGCTCAATTCTTCCTCTGAGACCAGGACGTTCATAGGCACCATGTTCCCAGGTTTGACCAATGACACGGTTTCAACGATCCTCGAACTCTACCCTTCCTCCGACTTCCCCCCGAACAAAGAAGCGGGCCTTTCATCGGAATTTTACCGCTCGGCGCAGATTTTCCGGGACGGGTTGCTTGTGTGCCCCTCGTTTCTCTTTGGTCATGCTATGGCCCGGAAGTACGACAACGGCGATGAGGTACCTTCTGTGTACTACTACGATCAGAATCAGATCCCACCTGGGTATCTCGGTCAATCGGCTGCGATGGGGGTGTTTCACGGCGCGGATGCGCCTTATGTATTCGGGAACTTTAGCGCGTTCGATGGACTCGGGGAGTTGCATCCTAGGCCGGAGGATTACGAGTTACAGAGGAAGCAATCGAGGTCGTGGAGTGGGTTCGGAAATGTCGGGAGGCCGAGTCTGGAGGGTCATGATACGTTGGAAGGATGG
>JANHQD010001845.1:0-48117 GCA_024721195.1 Marasmius sp. AFHP31
TGTGAAGCTCCAACGTCCGCAACTGCTTCCCAAAGAGTTTTGTGTGCTGCCCACGAATCAGTGCGAAATCATATGATGAGAAAGAAACGACAGCGCACGATTACGAGCCAACGAATTGAAAATCTTCACGAAGTCGCCGTTGACAACGACAACATCACTTGCAATGATTTGGTCTCGCCCGTGGTTGACATTCTGATCCCGCCCGTAGTTGATAATTTGCGCGCCGACCCCATCATAACGTTGGTTGTCTACCATGGGCTTTAAGAATGCTGGAGTCGTGAAGACCCGCTAGATGTTGGACGTGGGAAGACAGCACAGTAGAAGCAACTTGCAGGTAGGAGAAGAAGGTGAAGGTAGTGGTGCCAGCTAAAGACGTGCAGGATACCCAGAACAACGTTGCTGGCGCCACGCGGTATAGGGCATTCCGACCGTCAACGAGATATAGCTTGCTGCGGCTCACATGAGGTTTGCACGAGGCCTCAACTTGCTGTTGTAATCACTCATTTCATTGAGAAAGATAGTGATCGATACGATCAAGAGTGTTTGCAACGATCTGCCCGAAAAGTCAGTCAGAATTCAGGAAAATCAGTAATACGGGCTTGAACACACCTACGTATCCACATGCTCAACCAAGCGAACCTAAGTGAACAAGAAGTCACAGGCTTCAAGTTGACCTGCACCTACCACTTCGAGTGGCAGGTCCGCCGGATATTAAACGCTCGTGCCTCTCGAGTCAATATCTCCTCGACCGCCCTCCTAAACTGTATCGACGTCCTCGAAGTTCCAATTTCAGCCTCCAAAACCCAATTCCAGCCAGCGAAAGAACCATAACTTACAGTAATGACAAAATTTAGCTGTTCGAGACACTGATGAAGTCCGGGGATTCACGGTTACGCGATGTTGCTGAGCTCCATTTCTGGTTCAACGAAAAAGGGCAGTGATGCGACCGCCATCCTTCAGCTTCACCATTGTGGGTTGGCGATTGCTATTCCAGTTGGTCTAAGAGCTAGCAAATCAGGGAGGTTAAATCAAGGAGGTTTTCATCATCGAAGGGGTTTCTTGTAGAATTCTTTCAAAAAGAAATTCTTCTCTCATGTCCTCCAAGACAGTTTCTGCTCGAGAGAACACCCATTTCAGTGATGTTCAAGGTTCCAGATAGCGATGTCACCATACCAAAATTCTGCTACGCGCATGAGTCAACCCAGTACCAGTTGTCATTGAACAACATCTTGAAGTTGAAGGGAGATGATTATCCATCGTCGGTATTCATGAACGTCGAGATGGTGGTTTGAGCGCAAAATTCGTGACCCGTTAAGTCGATTTCCGTTCGTGAATCATATTGTAGTAGACTTCGACAGAGGAACTCGGAGAAGGGTGGTAATATTTAAAGTTGATTCTCTATGTCCGTGTCTGTTGAGGAAAATGCCCAGAGTCTGGTGTTCGCGCAAAGGTGGTGATAGTTTGAGTGAAGTTCTGTGGCCGGTGGGCGCCTGTTGGTCGACCGCCACGATGCTGAGACGAGGTCCGGCCCGATACACAACCGATACACTTTCATTTGCGAACCACGATGATCTCAACTTGGAACATCTTCAGACCTGAGGGCTAGCTCTTGGGTAGCTGTTCCCTCACCACTTGATATCATTCTGAATATCCTGTTGGGGGAAGGCGTAGGATGCTCTCACCTGATGCCATGTGGCCGCAGGCTTAGTACAGAGAACGGTCATTTCGTGCGATCAAGCTCACAGTTTGAAGGTTGCCGGTGGGTCACTGCGAGGTTGGTACAATAGCATACTCATGAGTACTGAATCGACCTTGCTAGTTACCAATTCGATGATCACGACTTTTGTGGAGTTTCGTGAATCTCGTACCGCCGACGACCTGAGGAGGAATTAGGTGTTACGACGGTTGCGAACCCTGCATGTGATCCTCAATTTTGCTATACTTGGTGAGTGCCCTTCAACCCTTAGTGGAGGTCGTAATGGGCGTGGCTCGAGGGCACAACCAAACAGTCAGACACACTAACGCTACGCCCGGGTTTAACGTTGACAACCTCGTTCTCGTACCACCCTTGAGACGACCAATCGTCTTCTCGATTCCTGCTTACGGGATATCGTTACAAGTAATCGTCAGATATGGGTACGCTTCTCAGGAGAGAGCGGTTTGGTGCATCTCAATTCTCAATTCTCGAATTCAAATACTCTCAAACTCGTCCACTATCTTTACCGATATAATATAGGATCTTCAATTTCATTCAAACTCCACTGACTCCACGGCAGGCTCAGGACCTGTGCCTTCAGAGCTTCGCCTTCGCCGGAAAGGTTCGGGGGAAAGGCCTTGAAGGGTCCATCAGTTCGTCGCAATCGTGATACAGGAGAAGTTTGTACATACCTCGATCCATCTGCAAATTTTCGCCTCTAGAGTCTAGATACACTCCGTCGTCCGCATCCACTTGAATCATGCTTAAGACTGAGGGCCTTTGCGCGCAGGGGCATGCTGGATTCATACCTCCGTTGGTAAACGTAGACGAGGAAGGGGGGGGGGGGGTTATCGGCTAGATGCCATTAGCTCTCTTTAAGGCGAGGCTATTAACCGTCACGAATGGTGAGAGGCACCTCCACTCGACACCGGCCAAGCTCTATGCCATTCCAGGTTCCTGCTTGAGCTCTCTCGCCCCTAAAGCCAGGTGAATCCGCTCGATTGCCAAACGAGTTGAGAGCCAGATACCAAGGCCCCATCACGGTGTATAATGCACGATCTATGTCTCTCCCGGGCCGTTGAGACGAAGCAGAACTCGGCTCGAGTCAGCTCGGAGTTGGGAAGGTCTCGGGTTTTACGAGAGTTGGGCGAGACTTTGCTATCGTTCAAGTGTGTGGATGAAGCTCAAGGCCAGGTGTAACATGCTGAGTTGAGGAGAGAGGGGAAAGGGTCGCGTGCGGGCTCGCGAATGACGAGTTCATTGCATAGAATCCTCGCCAAAGGTGGCTCCCAGAACCTTCCAATGTCCGTCGTGTTCCAAACTGCGATCGTGTAGTCATTTTGTTTTCGATAGTTTTCGATTTAGTTGGTCGGCATCTCCAGTCACAAGTTTTGCTCATGCCAAATGTTCGGGACTGGATGAAGATCTGAGAGATAAAGCTTCGATGTTGGGATTGGATACCATGAATACACACCTCGCGAGGGTGCTCTGAATTTTCAACCATCCGTCGTCTCTCCCAAGTCCACCCATTCTCGATTCAGATGTTTGACCCGAATTTCTTTTGTATATTATACATCGTTGGAGGAGAGCGTGGAGTCTTTAAACGAGGGCAGCCTATTGGCATGCACTGAATTGAGTGTTGATGGGGGTGGGTTGAGCGAAAAGCCTGAGATGAAAGTGAACGAAAGGTTCATTCGTACGTAATGTTTAATAAACGGTGGGCGCTTGTTGTCCTCTCTTTTCCGAACTCCCACAACAGCCCACAACCGACCAAGCAAAAAACATGGTTGCCCCGTTCACGCACTCATAGTCATACTCGGTGACTACGGTGCATCTGAATCAACAATACTTGGGTGCAGGACGGCTTCCTTGTTGCGACTTTCACGATGGACCTTCAGGCTACTACCCTCTATCCAACTCTGGCGTTTCATGACTAGTAACCCGAACCGGAATCTCATCCTTGTTTCACAAATCCAAAGGCCACAGAAGATCTGTATCTTTCGACTTCTGGGCAACAGCGCTCGACCAGAAATATCAAGCTGTAGGCGAACACGAAAGATGAAGACCACGCCAAGTTCCAATCGTACGCGGGACTAATCGACGAGAATCGAGTGGAAAGCGGTACATTTTCGCGTCGAAATCCGCTTCCTATTCTTTTCCAAGTTGATGGACGATTCGCGGGTTAATGTAAATGGTCAGTGGATTTTTTCAGTCAAAGTGCCCCAAAATATGAACACTCAATCCAACGGCCTCTCCTTTTCTAGGTGTGGTAACACTCGCTGGCTTCGATTTTCAACCTAATTCTCGAGACACTCCTCGCTCCGATGTCCTTTCGACTTTTCTAAATCTGCTAGACTGATGCTCAGGCCACAGGGCGAGGAGTTGGGGGGAAATAGAACACGGTCTAGTTGACTCACGTCGAACCGCCGCAAGCGTGTCTGGAACGAATTCTTATTTCTCTAGGGCCATGAGATTGATTATGACGGACAATCGATCGTCTCTGGATGTAGCTCACCTTGAGAACCAAGCCCATACGAGCGCACCAGTGCCTTCGAGACCCCGAAACCAAATGCCAAAGCGACGCCTAAAGACATCCCCAGCGTCCTGCAAGGGAAAGACTGGGAGGAAAATCGCCGGAAAACATCTCAGTTAGTTATCGCTTTTCTAGAACGTCCCTCTATACGACGCCCAGAGCACCACGGAGATCAGACCTGCCCGATTTTCGGTCTTACCTCACCTCATCTCCTCATGCTTTGACCTACGGAACCTCTTTCATCATCCTTAACCCTCAACACCAAGACCTACGCCTCAGTTCGAACATCACAGCCTCTCCCTGTAACGTTACCTCCCGAGATGCTGAGGATAACGCCTGCATCGTCGAACTTAGACGTTATCCAATTCGTCAATTCTTGAGTTCTCGGGATATCGTTCCGAATGAATTCAGGAATTGTGTGGGCTTCTTGGGAGAGGGCATTCAGCGACCTAAAATACGAGTGCCGAAGCTGAGCGGGCGAATGGGGCAAGCTGGCTAGACGGGGATTATGAAAGGTACAAGCGATTGAAGGGGGAACGAGACGAGGTACCAGGAGCTCACGGAGGTGCAATGGCGGGCTAGAACGCGACAACTCTCTAGGCCACTATACATACACAACAATCATATACCTGTATCGCCCGATTTCATTGTTTCCTCTAGTTCTACACTACACCCATTGTTCCCGACGGTCTATCCACCGCAGTCACCAGCCATAATGTAAAGATCGTCAATCACTGAACTTCAAATCGCTCTTTTAACTTCCATGAGGTTCGGGGATTGGGACTGATGGAGCATATCGCCTGTTGTTCTAAGATCCCTCCGAGAAACCGGGCTGATCTCTGTTATATAGCTGTGACATTAGCATTATGACTTTCTCGGGACCCGATGCGATGGAATACACAACTATACATTTGCATATCCCGTTGCATAAACCCGCCGCCGGACAATGTACTCTTTTACATTAGTTACAGAAGTTATGTCTATTGTCTAAATTCTAGGATAATTGATATGTTCAAGACATTTGTTTATTTTGAGTATAAAACTAGGTACAAACGGTCATTGACAAAATACCCCTTGTGCAATGTCCAAAATCGGGCGACTATCTGCTGGTACTTGGACATGAGTCAGACGCAAACGTCGACCGCCTCAGTGAGTCGCGGCTGATATCTCAAATGAGAGTGGCGTTGGGAATGAATCAATGCAATGATAGTTTCTCTACTCCGCAACGGGTCCTACTAGGTTCAGCATGCGTTTGGTATGACCTTATAATAACACTCAACTGTGGGAACCTCAGCGTGCGGTGTCATGGATTACGGGTTTTTCAAGGGGAACGATAACAATTTGGGCTCATCGAGCTCCGGATATCCGATGCATCAAGCGCGCAATCCCGTGTGCTCGATCTCCCTTTTGAGGGCTAAAAGTCTCCTCTTGAGGGATAGCGTGAGCAACAGGATGGGAGGTGGCGATGGCAAGAAAGCTGACGAGTTGCACTCTCGCCGGTCTACAGCCTTTACATATCCAATAGTCTCTGAATTACTAACTGGTGTTAGTCGCAGGACGTGCGGACAACTAGATCCACGTTGTCTATCGCTGTGACGAAGATGCCTCCCGCACTAGCTGGGATCGTAGCCGTCTCAAACCCAACACTATCTAGCCCCTTGAAGATCGGTGTTTCACACTTTTTGGCACTGTCTCCAAGTCCGTCGGCGAGTGCTCAAACTCGCACCGTGCGTATACTTGACCGGTAGTCTTGAGCTTGCAACTTTTCACGATGCCTTTGAATGATTCTGCGCTTTGAACAGCGCAAAAAATTGTGAAGCTCATCAGATCAAAGTCCCCGACCTAGCCTTTGGAATCTTTGTAGAGCCATTCGCCAAATTGGTAGCAAGGACAGCATCTTCATAATAAATGCTATGGTCCGTGCTAGGTGGGATTGAACCTTCATCGGCTCTGAGGACGGTGTACACGAGATCCTTGTAGGGATTCGGGGGTGGGTTCACGTACGGATCGAGAGTGGATTCAGGTACGCGGACTCCGAGAAGTGAAAGTAGTAGCTTTTACCCTCGCAACATACTCTTCACTGCAAAACCGAGACGCGATTCCAGATGTCCCTAGGACTCCGATGTATGAGCAAGTGATGAAGGAAAGTAAGACGCGAGAGGTGAGGGGAGCAAACAGAGCCATTTTCGGGAAAAGCGTGATAGGGTTAGGTATTCGGGCTTCTTCGGCGGTCATTTCTAGCTCGTACACACACTCGGATTTACCTCCTCATTTGCCACATCATGGTCAGCTGAGATAAGTGTTCTACTCATTTACATGTTTCTATCTTTACTTATAATACATTGTAGTTTGACTTACGCGTTGTCTAACACAGGTACCTATCCCATCAAAGCGCCACTGGGGACAAGTGCCGCAATGGTCCTGCCGCAATGCGCCACTGGGGGCGCCTGGGAGGTTTAGTATTCGTTGCTGAAATGCGTACTAGGCGTCTATGAGCTTTTTCGCTACCGCTTGGTGTCAAACCGCCCACACTTGACTTGAGATCATTAATAATATAGTTGAATTTTCAAAAGCCCAAGGTCTGCTACAAAGTACAATGCACTATGATACATAATTGTCTCCCAAAGCCCCTGCACGAGTTTTGAGGATCTGGCATGAAACACCCTCGGTACGAAATGCCACCGTCGTACGCTCGGCCGGGTGCGAAATTATCGTACTGGCAAGATGGAAATTATCGGTGAACAGTGTGTTGAGCTCGACGTCGGTGGAAGTAGCGTCGCTCGTATCACCAGCTGACCTGAATTCCATGTTCCCAGTCATAGTAGTCATCGAGAAGATACCCTCTCCTGGCGCGGAACGATGCAGGTTGAGCATCAGGCGCGACATCATGGTGATCGATGTGCTGTCGAGGAACTTAGAGATGCCAGTCCGCAACGGGAATTATTGGCAAGCTTACCAGCTAGCGAATGTTGACAATCCGCCCCTGAGGTAGGGCTACCGAGCCGAAGGAGCTCCTCGCGTTAGCGCCACTGATGTTTAAAACAATCAGGTTGGACATACCCCTGCAAGCTAGTCAATAATGTCAGTAATTGGCTCTTCGTACAGAAAGACGACAGGAAGCTCACGTAGAAACTAAGAATATTGGCGAGGTTGGCGAGGGCCATGATGCTGAAAGGAGATGGTTGATTCAATGTCCCGCCACTCGATCGTGACTTCAATGAGTGAACTGACGCGTAGTATAGTGCCCCTGAGAGTAACTATAAGTCTAAGGAGATGCATTACTCGACAAAGCCCTACCATCCCGAAGTATTAACGTGACCAGTGGCAAAGCTACATGCCGTTGTGTCAATCCAGGAGTCCATCGCGGTCGGGCGGTCCATGTTTTGTAGACGGTGAGACCAAAGATTATTGTATCATAGGCAAACAATGCTTCCCAAGCCCCTGCAAGTCCTGGCATAGTTCAGCTTGTAGAGAATAGGGTGACAAGTGGTGAGTATGGTACTTACGGACAGCGCTAACAATTCAGGCGTCAGATCTTTCAAGGAACACTCAACGAAACAAAGAACCTACGTTGACCGTTCCAAGCCCATATGACAACCAGAGCCCACGGGGGCTGGGATGCTCTTCTGGCCGAAAAGCACATACTGCAGCACGCGTTTATCATGGAGATTCAAGGACAGCCAGAGAGCTCGACTCACACAACTGATACCGATAATTACTGCGCCACTACCAAGCATGTACGCCAGAATTCTCTTGCTCTTCCCATACAAAGCGTATATCCTAATGGTCAGGAGTACTGTAAGCAATGTCGGGGATCAGCACGAGCACCCCAAATTATGGGTTTACTTACCACAAACTAGAACTTGATTGAAAATTAGCAGGAGTTGTCTGTAAGTCTTGTAATTCCTGCAGCTATCGGAGCGGTCGTCAGTGCCATTCCAGGCGTATACGACGCGAGGGGGCCAACCTCTTTTAAGGCAGTGATCAATCCAAGGAAACGGGGATAATGATATCTCCTCACTCACGAAATCACTCGATGAAAAGAAACCCAGAACTGTGACTGATATGTTGCCGAGGAATGCAAAATAACGGTTGAAAAAGAACCAATACGAGCTTGGAACCTTGGGGTGCCTCCAGATGTGCCTCACTTCGTCCGCTGTCAAAGTGTGGAAATCAGGACCATGGCACACGATGTTCTCCAGCCACCGGAGTAGGCTACTCCAGCATCTGACTCTGACATACCGAATGTCAGAAGATGGTCCCAATGTAGAAATGCTGGTTAATCGGGTTTAGTCAGGAAGTTTGGCGGAGGCAGAGGGCCGTACTAATAGCTAAAAGGTGGAGGCAGTGATGGACATGACTGAACACTCCGTCCATGTCGAAGATTAGCGGAAGTTGTTGTCAATCAGCTATTCGGGAATTGCAAGCATTTAGACGCTCACATTTCCTCGAGGGCGGCAACACTTTCACCATCCATTGTCACAGGAGGCGGGCAGGCGATGAGGTATACTGATGGGGAGGGAAGAAAGTAGTCGTCGTCGTCGATCCATGCGTGGTGTATTAAAGTACTGGATTATGAAGTACTCCTAAGGTAACTGGCAACTTTTCTCGAATTGATTGGATACCCTCTGGGGGAAATTGAGCTGAGCTGGCCATCCTGAGGATGGGTGATGATCAGTTGTCATAACTTGAACATGAGGGAAACCCTCTCATGGTGCTTTTATGAGCCCCACTCAGCCTCCAGACCCTTGCATTGTTGTCCACTGGCGGAGTTGAGCCAAATCATCAACACCTGCACTTCAGTCCTACCTAAAGTCTTCAGAAACCAAAACCTCGGGAGCCTAGATATCTATCAGTCTGTTCTGCAGCCCAGAACTTTATCATGTTTGGACAGCTTTCATTGTGAAGCTTGCGCCTGTGATGACAGCTGGCACGGGAGGCATGATGAAAAGCTGATTGAGGTAAGTAACAGTTGGCTACCCTGTTGAGCCCCGTTCTTTCTCGTGGTCTCAGTAGTCGATTGTGCTGGCCCTGTGCTTGGCCGCGGTTTAAGCTTTTGCCCAGTTCGCGATTGTCAAAGGGAATACAAAAGTAGACAAGCGGGAGGCTTGATTTGGCTGGATTTATCCATATCAAATCAAAAACAACTGATCTTCTGCCATAATGATGGAGCCGTTGGGGCTGTTGGTACTGGATACACATCGGTGGGTGGTTGGGCCATCTATCACCTGCTAGGGCAACAGTTGATGGAATGATGCATTAGGATGTACACAGGCTATGTATACCTCTGCCCCTACACATTGGGGATTGAACTGCAGCATGGATGGCCCCTATGCAACACCAAAGGAGCATGAATTATCATTGTCAATGAGGTAACCATACCCTCTGCTCTGGAGTCTGGTCATTGGCCCCAGCATTGGTAGTGAGCAAGGGTAGAGAGCAGGACAGGACAATACAGAGTAAGACTCGAGTGAATGACGGTATTTGTCCCACCTACCCTATGGATGAACTCAAAGCAGTCAGCAGAACAATCAGAAAGGGAATTGTCACCCTACCCTGATGGTGGAATCTTGAGATAGCATGGCAAAACCTGTTGGGAATGTCATCATGGTGAAACCACAGATTTATTGGCATTACACTGACAGGGGATACACACCTACATCAGCAAACTTGCACTGGTATGTGCATATGTAGTGTATGGGGCCCATCCACCCATACACCCCCATATTGCCAATAAGTGGGTGGAACTGTGGGTTTTGCCGCATGGTTTCAAACCAGACTAAACCATGACATATTGCTGGTTTCACCAAACCAGGAGCAAAAACCGGTTTCAGCCCGGTTCAAATCAACTAAAAAATACACCTTTTTTTTACTGTTTTTTTCAACGGTTTTTTGCCCCCAGAGGTATGAGGGACTTGCAATCTGTTATATGAGAGATTCTCATTGATTTGCACAAAATATATCCAGTTTGGACTACATACTCACAGTAAGGACCAAAAATAGATAGTTGGTTTGTATGTAATTAACACTGTGGGACAAAAATAATGTGAAAAAAAAACTTACGAAATTTCAGTTTCAACCACGGTTGATGGGGTTGGTCTGGTTTGAACCGGGTTTCAAACCAGCAAAACCCGACCCACCCGGAACCAACCCATGCTGAACCCTGTCCTAAAGTGCTAGACGCTAAGACTTTGGATACAGAAGCGACGGTGGCAGAAGTTGACTAGCAGAGACGACGACGGAGATGACAGAGGTAGAGAGCAGAGAGCAAGAGCAGGTAAAGAACTGGTCCCAATGACAAGTTAAATATATTGCAGGTAAGGAGAAACAGAATTAACTACTCACCTGGTCCCAATGACAAGAGGTCAAGATGAGGGACCAGGTGTAAACTGCCTAGCTTATATACTGGAATATGAGTTGCACAAGAATAAAGAAAGATAATAGGGAACAAGGAAAGAACAATAGTAGTCCAGATATAGAATAAGAACAAGTCTGGGATGAGTAACTGTTGTGTATAAAAGAACAAGAAGAACAAAGGATTGGATGGGATGGGTTGTGAAGACAATGTGAAAGAACAAGGATGAGGAAGGAAATGATGGGAATGATGTGAAAAGGGGAACCAGGTATCAGGTAGGCGTCAAAGTAGCAAATGGGCGTCAAAGTGACAATCAGGCGCTGAAAGGGAAATGGGCGCGAAGAAAGGAAAAGATAGGGGAAAAACCGGCACTTCATGACATTACCCCCCTTCTAGGATTCATCGTCCTCAATGACTAGGCCCCTTATTGATAAGCTGGTCCTGCTGCGGCAGGGAACTTCTTGTGGAATCGCTTCACTATCCAAGGGGCGTTCTTCAGGTTTTGTGCGGGTTCCCAGGTGTTCTCTGACTCCGAATAACCCTTCCACTTCACCCGATACTCCAGTCGTCTCCACCTGTACTGACTGTCCACCACATCCTCCACCTTGTACTCTGGTTCGTCCCCGTCCTCCAACTCGATAGGTCCTGGTGGTTCTGGCAGCAGCCCGTTTACTAGGTTACCTTTAAAAGGGTAGAGCTTGTCGACGTGGAAAATGGGGTGATGCCGTTCCAGCTCTTCTGGTAGGTCCAGCCGGTAATCCAAGTCCCCAACCTTCTCCAAGATCTCAAATGGCCCCAGACTCTGATCTCCGAGCTTCTCACTCGACCGCCTCAGCCTAAAGTCCAACCCGTCCAGCCAAACAAAGTCTCCTACACTGAACTGATGGGCTTTTCTCTTCCCCCGTTAGAAACCCTCCTTCATATGTCGCTTGGTAATATGCAGTGCAGCGCCTGCGTCTCGCCTCACCTCCCTCAGGATATCGATGCGATTTTCGACTTTGGGGATACCCGGCCTCCTTCCTACAGGAATGTTAAAGAGGGGAAGGTAGCCGTAGAGGAGCTCGAATGGAGAGAGGTGATGAGCAGAGTGGGTACAGGAGTTTAAGACGAACTCAGCAAGGGGTAGGTGTTCTGACCAGTCGTCCTGCCGGTAATTGGTGTACAGCCGTAGGTACTTTTCCACCTCCTGGTTTGCTCTTTCAGTCTGTCCGTTGGCTTGGGGGTGGTATCCTGAAGTGAAGCTGCCCTTGATTCCAAGTCTCGTCAGAAGCGCCCTCATGAGTTTGGCATTGAACTGTGGCCCCCGATCTGAGATGAAACGCATCAGTAGACCATGTAGGCAGAAGATCTCCTGGTAATAGATGTCGGCCACACCCTCGGCATTGATGTTACTCGTGCATGGGATGGCATGGACTTGCTTGGTGAAAAAGTCGGTGCAGACAAGGATGGCGTCGTATCCATGAGAGGTTGGCAGCTGGGTGATGAGGTCGACTCCTACTTCTTCCCAAGGTCCCTGTGGCACATCGAGTGGCTGAATTACTGAGCGGGGGTGGCGGTGAAGTTTCTTCTGGGCACAGGTGTCGCCAACATGATCGAGCTCTCAACAAACAATATCAAAAGGAGCACATTCAAGAGAATTCTGGAGGTGCTGCACGATATGATCCTTTATGGTGCTCAGGAGCTCGCTTGAGCCGGTTTCTTCAACCACAACAGTGATGCCCCATGTTTTCTCAATACTCATTACCCGGGGACCACCAACTTTCCACCTTCCTGGCATGCTGCACCCCGATAAACCTGTACCGTGTTCACTGAATCCCTGTCAAGGACTCCCGATGGACGGATAGGTTGGAGACGGGCCCCCGAAGTTAGATATTGAGGTACACACGTAGACTCGGCAGGGGACTGTTGAACTCTTATCGGAGTATAGCACGACCACGAACAGGATATGGATAATACGAGAAAGTCTGCAGTAACGAAAGCCGGACAATTACGTAGTATAGGCCAACTTGAAGGTAGGATTTTTGCCGCTCGGACGCGTATACCATCCTAGAGACGCCTGTGAAGAGTCGACCCGCCTCTATTCCGCCATCTGATGGGCATGGCCAATTCAGCCACCGCAGCAGCTAGATACCCATATCATCAAACCGAAAGAATGTATAAGCTCCCGCATTACGCTTCTTCTATTCCGAATTGAATATTTTCACGGAAATGAGCCCGTTCATTTGCGTGGAATCCTCCGTCGTGAGTCATACCCCCTATCGGAAGTATTCCGAATAGTTATTCAGGTGTTGTGGACTAAATTCCGGTCGTTCACCGTTTCATGCAACAGGCTTTAGTCAACATGGTGGTTGCGTTTATCCCCAGTGGCGAATGCAGCTGTGAAGGAGAATGCGGTTACAGTTTGAATCAAGGCCACTCGAGTCCGTCCCAAAGTTTTGTGTATAAGTAGAGGATCCTTGTTATCTTTTTCTCTGTACAATGTCCGCAAACGGAATACGGTACGCCTTTGTCCTAATCGCCCTCAGCCTGGCAGCATTAGCAGCTGCTGATTTGAGGAGTGATCTCTCCGGGGCTGGTATACAAGCACTAGTACCTGGCGATGACGGTTATGCTACTGCAAGTAGTGCCAGTAAGTGTATCACGGTCTCTCTCCAACAACAGTCAAGCTAACAGTGGCCAAAGATAACCGTCGATTCAATGTTTCCCCAGCTGCAATCGCTTACCCAAATTCGGCGGATGATGTTTCGAAAGTCGTCGCCATCGGTGCCGCTAACGGTGTGTCAGTTGTCGCGCGTAGCGGTGGTGTGAGTCTGAGCTCATCAATCAAGATACTCTGCACGGCTCTAACCTTCATTTTCTCTCTAGCATAGCTTCATCGCCAATGGGCTAGGTGGCAGGGATGGTGCTCTAGTCATCGACATGAGTAACATGACAGAGATCTCCGTTGATGAGTCTTCTGGCATTGCTACTATCGAGACGGGAAATATTCTCGGTAATGTTGCGATAGGTCTGAATGGTGACGGGCGAGCTTTACCCCATGGTATTTGTCCATACGTCGGGATAGGAGGCCATTCAGGTGCGTTCTCCACTCGTATGGCCATCATTCTCTCTGTGGATTCTTATTTGCTATCAATCCTTCAGCCTTCGGAGGATGGGGTTTCACGTCGAGAATGTGGGGACTCACGCTTGACACCATCAAAGCGGTCAATACCGTTCTTTCGAACGGAACCATCGTTCACGTTACCACGGACAACTATCCTGACTTATTCTGGGTAGGTTGTTCAAAGTCTATCGAGAATCTGATTAACCATTGCCATCAAGGCCATCCGAGGGTCCGCTCCTTCTTTTGGAATCACCACATCCATCGAAGTCGAAACTATGCCTGCCCCTCAACACGCAACAATTTATGCCTATTCTTGGAATCTCACCCCACAGGCGGCAGGTCAAGCCTTCGTTGATTTTCAATCCTTTGTTCTCAACACTGCCAATCTTCCCCCTCAACTCGGAAGTACGTTGAACCTCAGAAAAGGCAACGTATCAGGCGAAGTCACCTTCAGCCTTGGGGGCGGGTGGTACGCAGAGCCTGAAAGGCTGGACGGTGTTTTGAAACCCTTTATAGACAAATTACCAGTTCCGGTATCTCAAATACGACAGGGAAACGGAACGTGGATCAATTCCGTCGACGCTGTTGCGAGGTTGACAGGCAGTAGTCTGGAGAGCCTCGGCTCTATGCCTTCACCGCAGGAACTGTTCTACAGCAAATCTTTGATGACTCCCGAGGGCGCACCTGTAACACTTGAGGCCGCCGTAGCGCTCATGGAATATCTCTCCAATGAGGGATTCCAGTCTACCTTTGTATGTGACGGAATATTCCATTCTATATCACAAGACTGACAATCTTGTTACTCCCGTAGGACTGGACCATCGACCTTCTGTTGTTTGGTGGAAAGAACTCCATGGTAAACGCTGTCGATGCTGATTCCACTTCGTTTGTTCGCCGAGATACGTTGTTTACATGGGACGTACGTGCGATAGCGTCAAACGACTCTACATCTTTCCCTGAGGACGGGTTCGCTTTCATTGATGGTATGTTCTTGCGCTCCTTCATCAGCGGAAGTTCATATTAGAACACTTTAGATGTTTACAACACTGTGGTTCAATCCATGCCGAGTGATTGGAATTACAGCGCGTACATCAACTACATTGACGACCGATTGGAGGACTGTAAGCCACTATCAGTATTTTCTAGGGTTGATCAATTGAGGGCTTAATGACTATACACAATAGGGCAACAGCGATATTATGGGGGGCACTACAACCGCCTCCAGTCCATCAAACAAGATATAGACCCGAGAGACGTTTTTGCATTCCCTACGTCCATAGAGGAGTTAGCATGAGGTTTCGTCTTACGTAACTGAATAGCTTCTGGTAGCTGAGTTTCGGAGAAGTAGGAACATCTTACTTACGACTCTTGGACTCTATCGTGAAAAAATGAGAAACAGCCAAACTTGGTCTTCTTGATATTATTCACCAAGGAGGGCACGGGATTCCATGAAGTCGGATAAGATGGGCATGGTATTCTAATGGCATCGCTCGTCTCGGTAAGCCACCATGGCTGAGTACCACTCTGGTAGCTGAACCGCCCCGTTATATCTCGAACGCTCTGGGTTGTTGCCATTAATATTGACCTTCTGCTCGTAGGTTTCTGCCGGTGAGTACTGAATCGCATCTCTGACGATTCTATTGTTGTCCTAGTAGCAATCAAAAGCCACCCGGAACGAAAGACTATTAAATGCAACTCAGGGCCCGCCACAGCTCTGTACCCACGACTCACGAGTAACATCCCCGGAATATCGAATGCCATCGGCGCGTTTTAACGGTAGTGTTAAAGCCGTCGTCCGAGGAAGCAGGTCGACAAGTCGACATTCCACAGAGCTTCGAAGCAATAGTGAATCTCGAGATGGTTTAGGACTCAATCTCTCGGTGCAGAGATACCTCCACGCTGTGAACCAGTGCCTCGTTTCTTCACTATTCGCTGTAGTTGGTCGAAGCTATACGCGAATCATTATAGACGTGAGCAAGTGGTTCGTTATTCCAAGTGAAAGAAGCGAAGGACAACTACGTACCTGTACTCGTGATGTATATCCCGCTACTTATCAACTTCCGAAGCCACATCTGCCTCTATGCTCTATGCTCTGTGCAGCCAAAACTCCCACGCTCATCTCCAGTCACCAACACGAATCCCATCCCGCCCGCGGCCCAAGTTCCAACACAAACCTCGAAAGCTACCTAACAACTCGATATGTTGCCGGGACAAGGATTAGCGTGAAGCGTCTTTCCGGGAGCTCGGGAAAGGGGGGAGGGTGACGAGACGTAGCTTGAGCGAGGGTGATGAACCTAGACGAGACCCTGCAAAGTTCAAACCAAAGATTAGGGACTTTGGATCGGTGGGCTCAATGTCCATGTCCATGTTATGGGCTACTCTGAAATCAGGAGAGGTGATGGAGAGGCGGCGAACAGACTGCAGGTTAAGGGGGAAGCGTACGTATAGAAAAGTGAAAGTGGGGGTGCTTGTTGAGCTGCGTCTCGGATGATATCGAGGATGCACAGCTGCGTGCACTCGTCACTGCATTCATCGAATCCTTCGATGATAACGATATCCGGCCGCACTGGAGGGGCAGAATGGTGGCATTGTAAGATGGGGTTGACCACAAGCTCCAGATCTCTGAACTGGTCCTCCAGCCTTTCTAGTGTTTTTCGAAATCCGACGTCGCGTGGTGATGGGGTCGTTTCGTTTGGGGGTCGGACCGGAAGAAGAAAAAGGTCCCCCTTCCTGTTCGCAATGTCGCAAATGGCAGTTTCATAAGTAAATGATGTTTTGGTTGGTTGTAGTTGTCTTGTGCGCCCGATCCGCTGTGATGCATGACAAAGACTCGCTGGATGTGGAAGAGAGCGCAGGAATATCGAGAGGTAGAGTTGAAGAGGGGCGACGGTGGTGGTCGTTGCTCGTTGCTGTATTCCTCGAACCGCCGTCCGTATATGTCAAGAAAGTACCGCGGGTTCGCTGTTCACACAAGGTCAGACTCGTCACTCAGCGTGTGCATCGGTCTGGCATTGACATCACATGGACCCGAGGATTTTGGGATACTGCGGAGTTGTCTTTGTTTCGATCTCAAATACTGGCAAGAGAAAAGGCTCGGAACTTTGATAGTCGATAGTCGGTGAGTATCGAATATTGAGAATTTTGGAACTCACAGCAACAGCACCAAAATTGAGGATGCCAACTCGGACTCTAAGCGGCAACCCAATCTCATAGTAAACAAGTCACCTATTTCGAAACAGGCAAAGTCAAAAATACGACCTTAAATAATCACAGGGGCCAGGGCAGGGATTTTGAACTGAGAATGTAAGCATCCGAGAGGGCTTCCGACTTTGAATACGAGGGACGAGACCGTAGGCACAGATTCTTGAAGGCAGTTACTTTTCGAAAAACAAAAATAAAAGAGACGAGCGCTGGTGCGCAGTTTGAGAAGATTTTAATTGTTTGAAGGGCCCAGGGGTACACGGCTGGAAACGTTGGAGGGGTCTGAGTCATTGTCGAGGGGGAGCAGTATTCGCAGAGAGTCTGGGGCAGTGAAAGGTGACAAAGTTTGCAAGAAAAATTTTCTCGGTGTCGTACAACATGGAGGGTCGGAAAGAGGAGACGAAACGTCCACTCGGCACCGGCGACTCGGAACAAAGCTTTTCATCACCTTAGGCACGGCTTGTCACAGGTGAGGTGGGCCTTAGAGGGGGGGTTCTTCGTACGTGAGAAACCCTCCCATGAGGCCCTCCTCGGAGATGAGGTCGCCTCGGGCCTGTCACGGCCCTTTCCTCCCGACCACCTCACCAACGACCTCAACACGTTCGACGATCCGCTCATCTCCTCAAAATTTGCCTCATCTCCTTCCCGTAATATTCACCATCCTGTGTGAGATGGTCCGCCTCGAAAAACCCCAAAACCAGCGAAGCGCACTACATCGCCGGTGCCCGTCACGGCTTCCTTTTGAGCCTCCACCTCCTCGCTGCCCACTGCAGGGCATATCGACCATCAACCCATCCGGAACAGTACGGGCTTCAAAGAACACCATACATGGTCATAACTCGAGAGGCGTTGCTCCGAACAATTTAGGCGAACGGATATGGAGACATACGGGCTCCAAGGTGCATGGAGGAGGTAGGCCACGAAGCAGGTATGTGGTATTTTCTTCTGTTACGGATGTTTGGGTGCCGAAACCGTTTATCAAGGACGCTGAGACTCGGCTCAAATCACTCCCAAGCGATATCAAGTGGCTTCTTGAAGATACGAGCAAGACCGCACTATACGGTACAAGCGGGAGGGGGTATGAGAGGTACGTTAAATTCGCTCGATTTGGACCTTTTCCCGTTCTAAAGCATGCCTATAGACATCCTATATGGTGGGCACTCAGCGCCGTGAGACTACGTATGCCCTCCTGAAGATATAGCTCGAATATGGCACATCGAGGAGGAGATCCGAGGTATGTAAAAACCGCCGCCTCACCTGGTAATTCAAATGTTCACCTTGCTTATCTGTGCAGCTCGTTTGACATCCTGGAGCCTGGACCTTTGCATACAATCAACAGACAGTTACGGGTACCTCAAGACCTCGCCACCTCACAACCTCCGCCCCAGCACTCCAATCTCTCCTCCAGGTATGCTCGTTGATTTTTCCTTATATCCCTCTCGACGACAACTTGACGTGCCTATTTTTCGGCACTCCAAGCTACACCAAACTAGGACCTGCCCTTTCACGTCATGTTAGTCCCCTCATCCTGGACCCGCGACTCCAAACGAAGCGCACCTTTGTTCACAGACTTTCTGTCCCTCCCTCAAATGAAGGTCCGCACACAATACCCTCTTTTTGTCATCATTTGTTGACGAAGATCTTCAGTATAAACCTCGGAATTCGGAATCCTGAGGTTGGAGAGTACTGGCCCCACGACGGTAATTTTGACATAGTAGTTATTCTCGTGGGTTTTATGGTTGCCACTCGTAGCTATGGCTGTCTTTTGGGTACTAGTCAGTATGTATATAAACCCAGAACCATTCTTTTCCGAATCGGAGTGGGAACACAGACCAATCATTGTTATTCTCTTGACCGCCAAAAACCGGCAAAACCCGGAAACATATGGAAACATATGGTCGACATTGTATTGAGACCCGTCCTGAGTGTATCAATGTCCTGAGTCTCTCCAAGGTACTCTGCAAGATATTGAGTTCATACTATGAAAGATGTGTGAATGATTGAACGCTAGGTAACTCAGGGATATCGGCCAGTCCACTGAAACTAACGTTCGACTCGACTGTTCAACAAGATGGTTGTTCCGACCGTTTTAAAAAATCTCATTAAATCGCGGTAGACAGATGTCTATGTATAGATGGTCGCTGCGTAGTTACTTTTGTGACATTCCTCAATGTCGTACGTAGGGAAAATATAAGGTTATGACGGAGAACGCCGGGTGCTCCCCAATATCCCATCTTTCAGCTGGCAGCAACGTCGTTCAGCCCAGTGTGGAACTTGGGATAGTGTTCAAATGTTTTTGATATCTAACACTACTTACAGCTCATACATACAAGTAATACTAGTCGAGGAACAGACCGAATTGAACAAAAGCCTACAAACTTGTGAGACGGCTATCTTCCCGTACCATGGAACGTCTGTAATTACCGATGTCAAATAGATGCCCTGGCAATTTTATTCGCATGGCAAGCTCTGGAACAAGGAATCAGATCCTTGACGGCCCAGTAGTGACCAAAACACACATACCTGATGTATGTGCGCCTACGTCGATCGTGAGTCCGGTATGTTCACAGGTGCGGGAACGAGAAGGTGACGATCAATTTCCCTGAAGATTGAAATATCGGCGAGAGAGTATTCTTGAGCTCTAACCATATACCAAGATCGAGCAGGAATTGACATACTGTCACTACTCTCGCCTCCTCACATCTGGGCCTGCAAAAACCAAGCTTCGCTTCGCAACTACGGGGTCATATCCTGGGTGAGAGCTTCCTCAAGATGCGATGTCTCTAAGAGTTGTTTTGAGAACCAAATCGTCATGGAGAGGGTTAGTTTGTGCATACCTCAATCCTCCTCCACGTACCATATTCACACTGTATGTCCCGAGAGTGCATGCTATCCCTCAGCGGTGAGTTCCCCTCACGTAAAGCACCTAAAAATCTGTTTATGAGTAGGTAATAAAATCTAAGAGGTCGGAACCAATGTGATTCAACCCACCTCCCAGACCCCTCCTTATAACGTATGGTGCTGCATCGCCGACATCTCAAGGAACCTGGTAATAGCCGCTCAGTGATAGCTTGAGCTGTGTAACGCATCCTGAGAGCACATCCTGAGCACCCTATCATCTCAAAAAAGAGAAAGATTGCGACGTACCTCCCCTCCTCCAGGGACCTTGGAGGCTATCTCATTTCACAACCGCTCGCCCAAAGTGTTGTGAACGGCTCTCCTCAAATGACAACCATAGATGTTGGCATTTAGAGCGTCCCTTGTTCCGGATGTGTAGCAAATCGATTTGCACTACAGCGGGCAGCGAGGAGGAGGCTCGGAGGGAAGCCATGACAGGCGCTAATGATGTCGCACGCTTTGCTGGTTTTTGAGTGTTTTGAGGCGGGCCTTTTTGCACAGGAGGGTAAAGACGACTGAAAGAAAATAATATTATCAAGAGACAAAGAGGAGATAAGTGCGCAAGCGCATCGTCGAACGTGTTGAGGTTGTCGATGAGGTGGTCAGAGGGAAACGGTAGTGACGGGCCTGAGGTGACCTCATCTCCGAGGAGGGCCTCGAGGGTGGGTTTCTCACGTACAAAGAACCCCCCCTCTAAGGCCCACCTCAGCTGTCACAAGCCGTGCCTAAGGTGCTTTTCATGCGGAACTATTTACTTATCACGACGACGCTCAGGGAAAAAGTCCGTCTCATCGGGCTTCCCCACCTCAGCGTGAAGGGCATCAGGAATATCTTCTTGTGTATTGACTCGTAGCTTGTGAAAGCAGGTCATTCGTTTTGTATTCCTTCTACACACTCTACACCAAAAAAACAAGGTAAGAAAGCAAAAGCAAAAGAAATCACCGAGTAACGACAGGACCGGGCTCAGCAAAAACGTTCTAAATAGCGGCCCTACACACACACACTACACACTACACACTACATCACTTCTTCTCACCCGCACCCCCCTTCGTCGTCGTCTTCTTCGCAGGAACAAACAACCACGAGATAGCGATCAAACACCTAAAGCCCACAGCGATACCCAAAGTCCCACTCGGACCTACTTCAGCTAGGATAGCACGGCAGACGAAAGCACCGATGAAGAGTGAGAAGGCGGCGATGAGTTTGTGATCGCGGGTGATGATTTTTTGACGGAGGTTGAAGAGGGAGGGGTCGGTGAATAGTTCGACCCATACGGTGGTCAACACAACTAAAAACCGACCATTAGCAAAGAAAGAGAAGATAGAGATAAACACAGTACTCACTCGTCGTCGTAAACTGCGTATTCAACCTCTTCCCCATAATCCCCTGCAACCCCAAACTCGCACTCATAAACACCAAACACGCAAACGTCAACCCCGTCGTCCACGCCGGTGCAGCTCTCTCAGTCGCGATCCCCGGTGCACCGCTTCGCCAGATGGTCACGGCGGCGGCCATGGTGAGGAGGGCTTGGATGAATGTGCCGGTGAAGAGCCAATGGCGTTTGTGGGTACCTACGTGGTCGCCGTAGCGGCCGAGGAAGGCACCGAAGCAGAAGGCGCCGAGGGAGGTGAGGGCTTGTTGGTCGGCGAGGTGGAAGGTGGTGTCGCGGGTGGAGGAGGGGCCTTCGAAGAGGCGGGCGAGGGCTACTGCGAGCTGAGTACGAGGTGTTAGTTAGATATGAGATGTGAAGAGATGGATAAAAACGCACCTGGATAAAGTTACCAGTTTGGAACCCACACCAGACAAAGATGGCCGAGAAGCAGACACAGTCGAGGAAACCTGTCATGAAACAGTAGGCTGCGAGAGGCGCTGTACAGTGAACTGGATCGACATCTTCCTTCAACCACTGGACGATGCTAGTCGTATCGGTAATGCTGAAGGGTAACAATCCACGATGACTGGTGATGGTGTCTTGTCTAGAGACGGTGCCTGACGTGGGTTGACCTTGTTCTTCGTCGAGGGAGCGGGACATGTCGATCTAGACCACCTTCGGCGGGGGGAGGGCGAAGGCGAAAAGGGGACGGGACGAAGACTCTGGGCCTGTACGAGGGGCCTTTTTTTATTGGTGACATTGATGGTGTAGCGTGTAAAGGAAAGGAAGGCCGGATTGGCTTGGCATTTGGCATTTATCGGAAACCCCCCCGCTTACGTCCGCTCAAACGCCGACCCGCAAAACCCTACTCGCTCCTCTGGGATTTTTGAGTGTAGTCTGTGATAGGGAGAGAACGTGGGCGATGTTTTATGAAAACATGAACCTTGGCGACACCTCCACTGCGTTCTCCGAAACGTTGACTGCAGTTTTTCGACTGATTGCCAAGGGACCCAAGCAAGCTTCGACCGACGACGGATATCTTGGACGACAGCTTCCCACTTTATATACCCGACCGACGTAAAAGGCAATTATACATCTGCATCAATACCCGGTTGCGAATTGCGGCCGAACATCCAGGCGAATGTAAATCTCCAAGTACTGTACCCAGAAAATCCTACTTCCGCTGGAGAAGAGTATTCGTATTCTGCCCTGTCCTGAGTCCACCGATCCAATTCAGAGATGAACTACACCCAGTATAACGTGGACAACGCTTCATCCACATACCTGTTCACGCCCATTGCCAAGGCCCAAGAGAAAACATCGCTTTAAACCCGCTGGCGGCGGCCCAACGCGACTGTATCTCTCTCCCCCACCACAAACCTCGATGTCAACTCCAATCTCTTCGACTTGTGACCCGGGAATCCGGAAGGGTCGGAAGAACATCGGGCGAGGGCGTCGGAATTGTGCCATCGATGGCTACCAGACCTGGTAGTAGAGATTTGAAAAGAAACGGCCGTTCGAAGTATGTCAAACTTACCTTCGATCAAAGAAAGCGCTACGCCTGGGAGACGCGAGTCGAGAGACCAAAATTTTCATCATCTTCGTATTCCAATGTCCGTCCACCCTTGAGCTTGAGCTTGAGTTATAAGCATACATACTTGTGCCGCAAGAAAAGAGATACAGCTTGCATGAGCCTAGATGACAGGAGAAACGAGCCGGTTCGACAGATGGTATCTTGAAGATGGACGAAAAAAGAGAGCCAGATTTGTTGACCATAAACTATAGCAGCTTCAGAACAGTCGAATGTCGTTGAGGTGGGAAAGGAAGAGACGTCACGACCAACAAGCGCCCACAACCGGGCTTTCCCTCGTACCATCACCATCACCATCACGCGGTCCCTCCACTGTCTATAGTCAAGAAACTCGTCCAACACTGGCACCCGCAAACGAGAATTTATATTTAACCGACGATAGCCCGCCAAAACGACTGAATGTTCAATGGAGACTCGAGAGACACTGGTAATTTAGGTGTGTAATTCGTATATATCCTCAGTTATGCAACGTTCGAGTTTTTTACAGGTGGCAGAACGAGACAAGTCCTCGGAAAGCACTAGCCCACTTGCGAAACTGACCTGCGTGGGCGGCCGACGGACATCGCCGTACCTCATCCATGATCCATTCCGACTTGGAATCTCGCTGTTGTACGGTCTGGGACTCGGGATTAGGGGACTTGGGGACTCGGGAGGGCTCGTTCTCACAGTGGTCTGTCCAGACTCCATTCATTCAAGCGCGTTTACTTCCCCTCTAGCCTTGTGGTGACTAGAATCCCTACCAATCGCGAAGTCGAAAGATAATAGCGTCAGGTCTTCATACCTATCTCCTCCTCTGACCCTCATCCCTGCTTTCATCCAGTCGGTGGTGTATTCCCCCGTAAAAAATCGAAGACTTCCAAAGGCATAGATCCGAGGTACATTTTTTTTTCTCGTCTATCCATTCAGTCAGCCAGCCATACTTCCTTCGTCCTGGTTTCGGTGTCATCATCAAAGGGAGTTTCTTTTTTTCTTGCTTGAACACCGAATTGCCTACACTCCTCCCGGGTTGGGAATTAGCCCGAGGTGTGTTGATCCGTTCATTTTCGTCTGATCTCTTTTTTCTGTAGACCGACTAACAACTGAGAACTAACGACTAACAAGTCTTCCCGCCCATGAACGGTGAAGGTACGATTGCACCAAACCAAACTACTGGCAAGGGGGTACAGGTGAACATGTACACCCCAGTCTCGACTGGCCCTCGTACGTTCTTCTTCAGTGCTTGTGCCGTACACCATGACGGCAGTGGTAGGATCATCAGACGTCACCTACGTTCCGAGTTGTGATTCGAGCTCCTGCTGTCAGTCCCCACCTCTGAACTTGTAGGGATCTCGCCGCCGTTCGAGGAAGAGGAATATACCCTGCTTCGATGGATTTTCAATTTCCACGCTTTCTCAAGTTTTGTGTGGTCTCAGGTCTGAGTTTCGTTCCAGGGAGATGGGCTTTGGGCGGTATCATCGCCTCCATTTCTGATACATTGCGTCTCCCCTTTACTGTTCTTGTTCGAATGACATCGAGAGTCACAAGATCGTTTGGAGGGCTCACCGTCGAGGGAGAAGTTTTGGATATCTGACTTGGGTATCTGAACAGCGGGGGATGGGGTATCCTGAAACACATCCTGCCAGGGCCTGTTTACGCAATTCTCCAAATCTACTTTGGGGTTTCAGCGCGGCGCATTGTCGCAATGTGTATTTTTGACCCTAGGGACAGAACAGACGCTCTTGATGTGATCGTTATCACAGATTGAAGTCTAGATCTCATGCTAACCGTCTCTTTTGAATGGCGGGAACGATCCTGATTCCTTGATATGTTCAGGTCCGGTCGCGGGAGCGTTTCTATCCCGCCCACTGCTGTCATCAAAAAAACTTTTTTTTTCTGCCTGCAGAGCGCTTCCCCTGTCTCCCTGCTCCCCTCTGATTCACTGTATCTTGCACATTCTCGAAGGCCATGCTAGACAAGCACCACAGCGGATCGGGCATGCAAAATAACTACAGTGCCACAAACCGAAATATCAATCACATCGGTGCGGGTGGGGTCGTCAAAATAAGAACTAGTTCGGCGGACGACGCCCACGCATCGGGTCACAGACGTGGGTAGTCTACACTTACTCTTTATCAGAACATTACCTCCAGCTGATCCTTCTAAAGTCCTCTGGGAGAAAATCGCGGGCGTTCGAGCTTCGCACAACGCAGAGCAGCAGTACCAACAAGGGACTTGTCTCGAAGAGACACGAGTGGTACTTCTTAGGATGATCTATGAGTGGGGGGCTGGGCAAGCTCCCCCTCTCTTCTGGCTCACCGGAGCTGCAGGCATCGGGAAAACCGCCATCGCGATGTCCGCCGCCAAAGAATGCGAACGGAGAGGCCTCCTGGCTTCTTCCTTCTTTTTCTACCGGAACAACCCCAAGGTCTTCGTGCTTACCCTAGCATATGATCTAATCTCCACGATGCCAATTTCAGTGGGATCGCTCATCGAAAGGAGGATTTCGGAGAATCGAAGGATATTGGAAGCGAGGCTGGAAGACCAATTCCGAGAGCTCATTCTTACCCCCATCTCAGAGTCACAATGCGACGAGTCGGAATGGGCCCGATTTCCGAATCTTGTCATCCTTGACGGACTTGACGAGACGATGCAGTTGCGGATTCTTGACATGATCCAAGACGCGTTTCAACATGAACCCCATTTACCTTTGCGTTTCCTGATCTGCAGCCGTCCAGAACTTTGGATCAAGGAAGCGTTCGACGCTGAACCTTTGCGTACACTCTCAAGGGTCATCCTCCTGGATGATGCATTCGAAGACATCATCAAGTACTGTCGCCACCACTTCCAGAAGATCATCAGTGATCCCAAGTACAAACACATACGGTTCCCGAGTCCCTGGCCTTCTCATTCAGACTTTGGAACTTTAATTGAAAAGTCCCGCAGCCACTTTATCTACGTGGAAACCGTTTTCAGGCTCATCACGCATGCGGGTAATCATCCCGTTGATACGCTGCGTTTCGTCCTTGCCAACTCCCCGACAAAGCAGCCAAGAGGATCCCCCTATCCCGAGCTCGATGCACTGTACCTTACTATACTGGAAGCCAATTCCAACCTTGACGAAGTCCATGCCATCCTTGTAGCCATTCTTGTCCTTTCGGACCATCGCCTCTCTAGGCGTCCAGATGAAAAGGGCTCTCTGGCACCGACTCCCGCGCATATTGAAGTGCTGTTGGGGCTGCCCACAGGGCAGGTCAGTTTGACATTACGAGGAATGCACGCCGTGCTGTGCATTGGTGGGTGGGCAGACGAGATGCGTGTGTATCATAAATCCTTCACGGAATACCTACTGGACATGAGTCGGTCACAGAAACTCTACATTGACCTATACGCTCAGACGCATCTTATCGCGCGACAGTGGCTTAAGCAGCTGACAACCAGCAAGATGCGGGCTTACAGGTAAGTAACTGTCCATCTCCTTCACCACACTTTTCATATATACAATTCATTTGTAGCTTTGACCAACTATACAACAAAGAAACCGAGTCTTTCTTTACAGAATGGAGGTATTTCTGCACCTCGTTCTCCCGGCCGACTTGGGATTTATTGGAACATCTGCGGAACGTCGATCTTTCTTCCATCTTTCTATGCATGCATTTCTTCGATGTTAGGAGATCGGGTAAATGGTCTGGTATGCGCGATGCCATACCACAGGACTTTACCTCTTGGCCCAAGAAATTTCATGCATGTCACCGTTGGGTACAGCAACATGTGAGTTGCTGTTTCCTTTGTCTAACGAGCGTGATCGGGTGACCTCGTTTCGATGGTTTGGTTGGCTAGGACAAAAAAGAGATTGCTCTGAACGCCAGAGATTCGACTCTCCGATACGAGGCGGCGGAAAATGAGCAGAAGGTAAATGGTGGAAGACACAGCATCAACGGGAAACCAGACAGTTCTGGCCTTGTGGGTGTGCTTTTGGCCAAGTTTTCACGGATGCCGGACTCTTTTCATCTCCAATGTTCCCCGGGCATTGGTCTTGATCACGAAGTCGTGCGCTGGGCTGTTTTCTGCATCACGCAGTGCCCTTGGAAGACATCTTTAATCCCCCAAGACAAGAGGATCCGTCAAAGTCCACCCCCACTTCGCCTCACAGACTGCTCCTGCGATGGTACCGGAAGAAGGTCAGATTTGGAGCACCGTGCATATCGAAAAGCCTGTCTGCAACTCCTCAAGGCTTTCATCTCCCACTTTTGTGCGATTTCCCAGTGTCTTACTTCCACTGACGAGGCTGCTCGGTCTGAGGTTGGATACTATCATTCCGATATGAATAGAATCTTTCTCAATATCGTGGAATCATCACTTTTGCAACACTGTCGTCGTGACTCGGAGCTCTTGTCGCTCTGTCGGACCTTTTTTGATTCGGCGCAACGGTCCTCAGGTATAATGCTTGTGCGTAGATCGCAGGCTAATGTGGCGAGCATGGCACAAGTAGAAAGAAAACTCCTCAGTTGGATTTCTGTAAGTACAAAAGAATCCGTTATCACCTTCTTTGAGGAGCCTTGACGACGAACTGATGGCTTTTCCCTGTGTAGACCTTTCCAAGAAGCCTCGCTCAAGAATGTGAAGCTCTGAAGGCACAGGTCGAGGGCTTGCCGTGGAACGAGTGGGCGAAGTTTGATTATGATAGCGACTGAACATAACTAGATCACTTTCTCGTACAACACATCTCAAAATAGTCGGCAGCGGACCTTTCAAAAAGGGCAAATACTAGTCTGTACGGGCCTATCGAGGTTGTACAATATGTCGCTGCCGACGTGAGTTGAGACAGAGGCCAAGCAGGCACCCGCCGATCGGATACATTTTTTGCTCAAGCCACCACTGTGAACACTGATGCCAGGCGCGTTCTTACACTACATTCGAGGGACGCAGATTATTTAGAATCACGCCCATGTATAAGCCTAGACTCGCGGTCATTCACCGCCACGCTCGTGCTTCGCCATCGAGATTAGTATGGACTAAGAGTGTGTTGTTGGTAACTAAACGTCATGAGTTCTCCGAACGGATTGTGTGGCTCTAGAGGTGATATAGAGCCCACTGTCTCAAGAGGATCTGAGAGGTGTCAGATTCGCAACGGAGAAATGAGAGAGCTTGTACCTAGACAACATACTCAGGATGTTGAGACGCTGGTCGAGCTGTGTGTGTGTATGTTGGGGGAGCTACAGAGGTTCAGTCCGACTCCGTACGCGATACTGCGCGAACCTGAAAGCTACGTCCGAGAATATAACTGAAGCTTCGGGTGTTTTAGTTCCTCAAAGAACATTGTCATCTGGTTCATAACGGCGAGTTAAGTGGAAGTGGGGCTGGGAAAGAACGAGGACGAACGTCCACAAACCAACTGAAGCTCATACAACGACAATGGAACGGAGACTTGACAAACCCGACTTATCGAGAACACTTCCATCCCAGGTGCCATTCTCGCAGTCTGAGACCAGTGGTAAGAGGGGTAAGGGCTCGAGCAAGGCAATCGGAAATGGTAGATATCCTGACGGTGACCCACTTGATACTGATATTCGCCGCCCAAGAGACTTCCTACCGTTTCTGTCTGGGTGCTGGCCCCTTGGAGTCCTGATGAACGAGAAGGAAGGCGTTTCAGTTTTAGTTCGCTGGTGTATGTTCGAAGGAAGGATGGACGTACCCTTTTGGTGGACGTACCCTTTTGGTGGACGTACCCTTTCGGTGGACGTACCCTTTTGGTGGACCGCGTTTCTATCGAAGCGAGCTCGAGAGAGTATCAGAATACTGGGACGATGGCACCTGAATATATGGATAAACGCACCTTTTTTGTCAACGCCAAAACATGCATGCACTCTGTCTTAGCGGTTATGCAGCTCGTGCATACGTTCCCTGGCATGCTCGCGCTGTCGCCTGCATCGTAATCGGTCTCCGTTGTTTGGTCTCGAGAGAAGGTCAAAATGGCCGGGAAAACGGAAGCAAACCTACATTTTACTACAATTCGATCAGCACCCCGCGAACTAGGCTTGCCAAAAGAAATGAAAGTGAACAGACCACGTACTTTTCCGCCTCCTGCACTCATCGCAGGCGTTCTGGAGTCTACGTCTTCTGTATGGGTTGCTCTCATCCTCCATCGTGGTAGTTCGAAGCAGAGATTGGTGTAGGGCGGGGTGTTTCAGTCGTACAAATGTTTTGATGCTAGCGGGCAGAGATCATCAGTGACGATACCGAAATCACAGATAGCGATGGTAATGAAATAGATTACAGGGCGGCGCCAGATCCCTGCAGACTTCGTGAGGTTTGCATAACATTGGAGAAAGAGGTGAATGGGTGAACAAGCGCCCACCCGGCAAAAAGCCGCAGGCGATAAAACTTTCACTCAAACCACCATCACATATGACGACCATACACGGCAACGTCGGGCACTCCTCTCGACAAACCCTCGAGTATCTCAATCGAAATCAACTGATAACGGACGATTCGTTGCTCATACATTGTTATTTTGAACTCTTTCGTTTCACTTAACGACAATTCTCGTGCAGGAATAGCCTCGGAGGACATGCGGGGAGAAACCCTTCGGGGAAATCAATGGCTAGGACTTGTTCGGTGACAAATCCCTCCCTGATCTGGTGGTTCTTAGACTGCAGACTACGTGTACGGCCCGCAAACCACGACGAGGTGGGAAAAGCAGTACTCACGATCGTGATTCGAGATTCTTCTCCATGCCAGGTGTCGATTCGTCTTTGGTGCTAGTCATTTCATTTTGCCTCCCGCAACACAGCACCCAAGAACTGTTTACGACTCTCTTCGCTTTCATGATCTAAGACGAAGCTCGTGGTTTCATCATTTTGGGTAGTGAAAGGCGATACAATTTGCGACGAAAGCCGGCTGGGGGTTTGCATAACATCGGGGAAAGAGGAGACGGAGTGAGCAAGCGCCCAAGCTTCTCGTCAGTCAAAAGATCTCTCATCTCTGATTGTGCTCACCAGATTGTCGACCACTTTGATGATCACACCCTCAACCGAGACTGCACCTCTGGCCCACACGCCTGACTCTCGGTGAATGGCCTTCCCCGATCATTCAAGTGGAGCCTACTACGAGATCCGTCCTACCCATAGCTTGCATGTTGAACTCTTGATTTGGCTTTAGGCGTGCGTGGTATGTCCACAGCTGTAATTCCTGTGGCAATGGAAATAGAAACAGAGGTGAGTGATTGTGTGTAGTGTGTGCAGACCCACACAGAAACTTACAGAGAGAGGCCGAAGACAAAGCTATCTACTGGCTGGTGATGGTCGCTTTTCTCTCCCGAACAGCAGTGCCTTGATGGGGAATTCCGATCACCACGGAACTTTGATATCTTTTACGTGTTCGCAACTGAGATCGCTTGGCGCTGTCTTCGACACAAAGATAAAGATGAATATCTCACTCAGAGCCCGAAATCCGCTCCAACCAAAACGAGACCTCTCGCCCGCGACTAGAACACGCCCAAATGATCATTCGAATTGACGACCATGACCCACAAGTTCGTTTTACCCCCAGGGAAGCTTGGGTCTCTGGAGGATCGACCACCGAATACAAGGAAACGAGCAGGGGAACGTCGAATGCAGGTGCACTGATGACTCTCAATTTCACAGGTATGTGCAGCTCCATTCATCCTTACTTGCGTGTCTTAACATTTACATATGCATTTGCACCGAAGGTACAGGTGTCGAAGTATTTGGCTCAGCAGCCCTCTTTCCCGACTCGGCCCCTGCCGTTCGAAACCTCTTTACCGTTGATGGTGGACCCCCAGTCCAATGGTCACAAGACCCTAAGACTTGGACTGGGCCACCTAACGACGTCAAAATGTTTAGTGCACTGAACTTGGAGGACGGGGCACATACACTCGTCATGCAGGTTAAGGCGCAGGGCAGTGGCACCTGGATAGACTATCTCCAAGTCACCTCCAACGAATCCTCTGAGATTACGACAAGCTCGGCAGAGCTTACCAGCTCGCTGCCTCCCTCCGGCAAACCATCGTCTTCCGCCTCAGAAGTTCTGTCGCCGGGCACTGCTGCTGGTATCGCCGTCGGGGGAACTTCGGGGCTCTTCCTGATGCTTCTGCTTCTAGCGTGGGGTCTACGACGCCGTTGGCGGAGGTCCAAGAGAGGCGGAGAGGCTGAAGCGGGTCAGTCGCGCCAAAGGACAGATAGTCGGTCTTTTCAGTCGCTTGAGATTCAGTCGTTTATTCAACTCATAAACTTTACTTTACTTTTTCTCCATAATAGGCAGACGGGCGCCCTGGTCAGCGAATACTCATTTGAACGCTCGTGTTCAACCCTTCCCGCTATTCACAAACACTACGGAAAAATCAAGGAAGCAGCCGCCATCCTCGGTCGGTGTATCACGACCCATCAGGGATTCTGCTCCTGACTACCAGCCGAATATACCTCGTCGAGACAAACTGCCACCGCCGTTTTATGGGCCGTAGAGAAAGGTTGCAGTCTGCAGGTGGGTATGTTGCTAAGTTGCTACTCCTCCCCTTGAATGTTCAGATTTGCACATTTTATATTATGTCCGGACAGGCCTTACGTTCAGTGTGGTATCCGGTTTGAGGGTGCGTTGATCACAAGCGTACCCCAGTGAACTTCATACATTCAGCATGAACATTGTTGTATTCCCGGCAGTCGGTCACCGGGCTGCGGTAGCGATACACGCACATATTCAGGATATTCATTCGTCCTTTCCATACGACAAATCATCCGATGAAAGCCTCCTCTCGCTGCTAATGGTATTTGAATCAATCGGGGGGGGGGGGGGGGGGGAAACTTCAGGAATCGGCTGGCTAACCTCTCTCACTTCCATAAACATCCTACTGTCCTTGTAATATCCCTCCGACACCCAGCAGCGTTGTCGACGAATGGTACATTCAAGTCCCGAAGCCGGGGATGGAAGCCTTGGATCTAACGATGGTGACAGCATGGACGTTTCCACCTTCCCCTGTCGATAATGTGGTGCTCCGACAACAGCTGCGGTGACAATTGGGTATGAGTTCGCTGCTCCGGCTAGGGCCCATACCGCGAGGGTGAGTTTGAGAGAACCTCACGAATGATAATTGAGAGTTCGAAGTGGGTGCTTGAGCGTTGAGATATCTTCTCGTACAGCAAGTACCAGCGGATCATCGGACAACGAAAAGTATGTTGTCGGTATTGAGGGTTGTGCAATCAACGATGGGTGAGCGCCCCTTTGAAGTGAACTGGATAGAAAGATTATACCCACCTAGTGCCCAGCCTCCCGCCCTTGTTCGCTCCTTCCTTTGAGTTCGCTTGGTTTCAACGGACGCAGGTTTAGAAACATCACAAGGATGACGGAGGAATGATCAACGATGGGGATACAATGACTTTGGCATGTACATGTCACAGTTCCCTTCGTATGGATTGTGCGAGTCATCCCAGACCATCCAAACACTCCCCTGGCCTCAGCCCCTCTACTCCACCCAGCTTCGAATGCCAATAATCCCCCTCCCGAAACACACCTAAATTTCGTACCGCACGACCCCACTCGGATATCAGGGACTACTCGTCGTAGAGACGCAAAAGTTCTCGAGGAAAACTGAGCCCTACTGATCGTCGGTGGATTGGTATAGGTAGAGATGATGCTCTAAGTGATGCAAGCGTCAGCTGCGACTGAGGAGGAAGAAACTGTGAAAACGAGGGGGCTTGCACTGGAGGCCGTGAAGAGTACACGACCCGAATTAAGGTCATAGACATAGGAGGCTCCGTGTTTTCTGGTCCATCGGTGGGGTTGCCGTGTTATCGGACAGTCAGGATGGAGGGGCCGACCCGAACTCCTTGAGTACCGGGTACCTCTGACTGGGAGGATCGAAGGTCGTTCACGCCGTCGCGGACTATGGCTGTCGTTGAATAGCAGGGTGACGGGGAGTGGAGCATTCAAGTCGGAGAGGATTAGAGGAACGAGAAACGAGAAACGGATTGGAAGAGGAATATCCTCGTCTTCGCTCAGCCTCAAAGGTTCTTCTCTGTACGAAACGACTCCAGACAATAGCCACGTCGCCCAGTCATACAAGTTCGTTAACCCTGACGCGAAAGTTGTTGAACAGTTCAATCCTCCTTGTTTGCTCTCGTTCACCTATATGCAGGCAGTCAAATTAGTCGCTGAAATCGTAGAAACGGCACTTACTACCTACCAACGCTATCCTCTTTTTCCCAATCCTGCCCGCCCTCCCAATCGTATTGAGCGAGATACAGAGAGCCCGGCATGGGGATCTGTTGATCGGATGTCATACGATCATGCAGTTCTAAGAATCGTGAGCGTTCCCAAACGGTTTCCATTATAACATAACTCACCCTCTGGTCGCGTTGATGACTCGTAAGGTCATGGTTGTAGCATTCGACACGGCAAACCGTCGATTGTGATCCCTGCTGGAGCCTGGAGTGCAGGATGAGTCTCTTCCTCCGAATGCAACCGAAACCTCAGGATAAACATATCCCTTCCCTCCACAGCACCTTCATACTACTTGTTGCTACGACCACAAACCGACTCCCTCCTACCCGCATTTCGCTCGGCAACAGTGTCTTGAGAGAGCTCATGTCCTCTCCGAGCTTCGACATCTGAATTCATGAGGTACACCGGCAATCGTACTGGAACTTGAACTCTTGTGACGGAAGACGATACATCGGACCTCGAGACACAGGGACGTTCCACCGTGAAGGGTGAACTAGCTACTGATTGTTGGTCCTTCTCGGTGAGGCGCCCGGCGTGGATCTATGGAAATGTGATGCTCCTGAAAACTATCAAGCATTTTTGGTATGAGACAAGTGTGAAGTCGAAGATGAGCAATTGAGGTTTGATTGAGCTTCGGTGAAGTCAGACGTTATCCGTTCAAAGACACCTCTAGATTGATTGTCTGTACTGCCTCCTTGGTGTCGTCGCTGGTGTGTCTTCTTTGCGAGCAGTGTTGGATTATCCGACTCCTCCTCCATAGTAAAACTCCCTCTGATCGATAAATCTCGCAGCGTCCACCATCCCCCACATAATCCTCCTCTGTCGACAGTAGTATCCGTCCCGAGCCGATGACGACACCCCTGTTGTCGTTGTCCCGTATAAAAGCGACAGTTAGGTCGTTCCCGGACAATGTCGACCTGCTGGTAGATGAGCCTAAGGGGTTTTGTGAGATAGTCTATTTAAACAGATGGGGAAATGAATATCGCCGGTTGTTGAGGGCATGAGTGTGCTTGCGAGTGAGCCGAGTGATTGTATCGTTGAGGCTTTGCGGTAGTGTGACCTCGAATGGGGCGAGGATGGCTCGTTTTGCCTCTGTTAGCATACGAGAGGCTGCATAGCGACAGACCGAGAAAGGTGATTGCGAGATATAATTCTCGTTGTGACGTGTCGGATGAGACTGAGAGAGGTCAGAATAAGACTTGTGTACAGTGTTTAGAGCCCTGGCTCTTGCATGGACACCCTAGCCACATTCTCACAGCTGGAGGCCTTTCATGATATACGCTATCGCCGAAATATCAGGCCAGGAACGGGCGCAGGACAAAGGTGGGAGGAAGAAGAGGTCAACAAGCGCCCACAATGGACCAAGCATCATCACGACACGGTCTTCCACGTGACAACGTCTTCTCTCTCCCTTCGTCGCTCTAAGTATTGGCACTGGCCATGGAGTCTTGCTCAAGATTAGCATTCACATAGCCCGACAAGTTGTTCAAACAGGTGGGTGAAAGAGACAACGTGTGAGTCAGGTGTGTATGCTATCCTTGATCTGGTGCATCCTCAATAATAAAAATTCTGACCAGGCCAACTACCTATTCGATTCGTTCGGTTTCGTTGCATGCAACATGTCATGTCCGGCGATCTCGCGACCTCGCACAGACATGGGCTACCTACGTAGAATATCAACCTAAGGACCCTTACTTGGAAGTTTAACGGTTTGGATCGGGATGGCCGGTTCAGGGCGGCAGGTGTGCTTCTTTCATCCGTCTATCCAGCCATTTGTGTTTTCTGATCCCTTTTCTGGAGCGTCCTGTCAAAACCCTCGGATGCATACCGTCTTTACCTGACCAAACAAGCCCTCATCGCCGTCGATTCATCTCATCTCCTCTTAGTACCTGCGCGTATCTCTTCGCTGAGGTACGAGATACTCCTATTCAGTGCGGACCCCGGTCTCCACCGACACAACAAAGTCCTCGAACGTTCTCCGGCTCTCTCATGGGTACATCTTCACCCATCGCGCAGATCCGGTATAACGAGTTTTTGATGGTGGCAAGGGGTTATGCTTATGAGCAGGAGTTGGACTTATCTAGGAGGTGCGCAACGTGTGTATCCCTTTTTATGCATGTTATCCTCTCGGTACTGCATGCTGATTCCATTTCTCCAACCTTTCACCGGCAGCTCGCAGTACCGCCAACCAACATGGCATTTGTACTCACCGGCACCGATACAGTGCATACACAAAGCTATGGATCTTCACCAGTCACTCGGTACATCCTTCCAGGCCAAGCCACCCCTCTTTACCATCGCCATGCAGATCCGGACATCGTAAACGCCGACACCCGTTTTCACCTACCAATAACCCCGCAACTACCATGACCAACCTCGACTGCGATTCGAGTCTTGCTTCCAGGGGTGAACCATCCCGATAAATCCACATCAGACCTCAGCATGACTATCCCCGTGAAACACCCAAGGTGAGATATACTCGCCAAGGATAGCTCAGGCGGTTCTTCTGACCCAAAAGCCTAAGGAATACAAGGTTTTCATCTCGAAGTTTCGGTCATGACGCGTCATGCATCAGCGCTCAAGGCTTCAAGCTTCAAGGTCATCGGGGTTGGCTCTATCACCATCGCGTCGTCTGTCTGGTATGGTCACTGGCTGAAATTTCATCTGGGTGCGTGTTCGTCTCTCATCTGTCTCTATCATCTCACTCATTGATCTTTCTACTCTCATACAGCTCGCAGCACCATTCAGTCGCTGAATTTGATCTAGAACGGCGTGTTCCGCTCGCTCGATTATGCGAGACACAATCCATGGGCCAGATATCATCGCCACGGTGTGCATTGCTGCCGTTTAGTGTTACCGACACGACCGATATTGTCTAGTGGTTGAAGGAAGATGTTGATTCGATCTATTGCACTGGTTTTCGCGCGACCCACCGCCTCATGAAAGGCTCCTTCAACTGCGTCTGTTTCTCGGCTACCTTCGCCTGGTGTTGAGAACCCAGTGGTCATCTTTATCCAGGTACGTTCATGTGCCGCCCATCTCTTCGACCTAACTGACACCTCCTCATCAGCCCGTGGTGGCCCTCAGGTGTCCTTGTAAGGTACGTACACCTTGATTGGATTGTTTGTCTTGCGGTCTCTAACTCATCTCAAGTACAGGATCCTCGCATTCAACCTGAACATATCAGGCCGACTCGCCATGGCCCCAGGCCACCTCGTCGTCCTGCCGCCCATCTCCCTCGCTTCTTAAGTTCCCCGAGTCTCACCAGCCCAACACGTTACGCTGGTCTTGAGCACACCCAGACATTCGAACAATAGCGGTAATGGTCAATCTGGCTCGCTCAATTCCTCGAGACAACGAGCATCCGATTCCATCTGGCCAGCAGTTAACGAGCCTTTCTGGCATCTCCCTCATTACCTTCCTCATCCAACACGGCGCACAAACGTTTTTGGCTCTTCGCCCCATACTCGAATGCTTCTCTATACCATGGATGTGAGAAACCCGGAATGGCGAGCGTTCACGCTGGTGTCTACGAATCTGGGTCTGAGGCCTTTTACTTTTCTTGTTTGCTCATAGATCTTGAATTTGTGCTACAATCGTGGATTGAGCGCTTTCCAACCTTTAACATCAACGATAATCTCTATCAGGGGCCCAAGGTGCAGACTCGTGTTCCATCGTTGATCCTGGGCGGGTCGATCCTCCACTTTCAAGCATCACCTATGACGAAAATAGATGATAGACACATTCCCCCTTCTCCAGAAACCTACGCCACGGGCATCGTACTATTTTTCCCTATACACCAGTCTTCGAGCCTCATCCTGTCCACTGTAACGGTCGTTTCACACTTCTCTTCATCGACGACAACTCGGACTCTCGAGAACAGTGGCAATGAATGAAACGATCCATCATCCCTTCGTTGAGCTGCCAGCGTTTCCCAGTATCCCTTCCCCCTCATTTTCCGTTTCTCCGGTGACTAGCAGAGCAACTACCACCCACCCATGATCCTCCAAATGCGAGAGGCGTTGGAGAAGGAAACCTTAGGCTTCGGACGGACGACGGGGTTTGGCTAAGAGCCTACATTCCCTCTGGGACTCGCTCCTACCCCTCATCGTAGTGAATCGCCCTCTTCGTTTAGAGGAGGGCTCAACAGCGAATATCGGGGGAGCGCTGATGACGTTGAATAGAACCCTCGTCATACGGCGGGTCAGCTCGTTCCAGTGAGAACATTTATGCGGTTGGGATAGTCCGCAAAGGACGGTTGGTGGAGGGATTGGATTGAGGTGGAATGAACGTATATTGCAGATGTGATACTACCTACGCCGTCGATACCCTGGAATCCGGATCCACTGCCATAGTCTCGACACACAGTCTGTACGGGGAGCAATTTCGCCGTCGCCTGTATCGATAACATTCAAGTAATTACGCTCTTAGACGAGCGGAAACCAAGCTATCAACAGTCTTTCTCAAAGCACTCCAGGCAAGCCCTCGTCCGAAAATTATCCCTCTGCCTATCTGTTTCTGGTCCTATCGCTATCGCCGCGACTTGCTTATCATGTTCTCCAGACCACTTGTTGCTACCCTCTTTGTCCTTCTCGCCACCGTCTCAGGAAATTCCGCAGGCACCGTATCCCCTCTACGCCAGCCAGACCCACCCTCCACGGTACCCACAAACACCACTCTGGGAAGATTCTCCCAGTTCTAACGCCAAGATCGAGTCCGATGCTGGCTGTTCGGCTACTTCGTTGCTCCCAGTCTCGTTCCTCGGAGTCAGCTTGTCGATCTTCGCGCACCGGAATGCTTTAGTGCGCCATATTACTGATGCAGAGCGGTGTTGGCCTTCGTGAACGCTCGTGTGGACGGGAAGCGCTGGTTAGGGACTCAACTCGGCGTGTATCAGCATTCGGATAGGGTCCAATCCTGTGAATGCGTTCCGACGAATTGATAAGAGAAGAATGTTACTAAGTACCTATGCTTATTTTACCGCTATATTCCGTACGTGCGGGCCGGTCCTCGAACGTAGAATAGTGTTCAAGATGCTGTCCTTGTGCCCTTTACTGCCCGTATGGGTTATACGAATATGCCGTTAGCTGTCACGGACAGAACTTCTCCTCCAAGGCTCCAAGGCTCCAACGTTGGGCCGCCAACCCCTATATCCTCCAGGAGAGTTACGACAGGAACTTTTTGACGACACTGCTGAACCCATCGCGATTGTGGGCCGTCTGATCAGTCCCAGTGAAAATAGACAAGTTTCTCAGGGTTTCTCAGAGTGTGTCAGAGATTAATTTGGTAAGGCTCGCGAGCCGAATGTAGTCGTACAGTTTCTCAGAGTTTCTCAGCGATTGTAGTATGTAACAGCACATAATCAATGACCTTAGCGAGAGATTTTGATGGCGTCAAGTCCAATCAGCATTGTCGTTGACAACGAACAGCTTGTGGGAAATATCTCACACTCAAGCTTATCTCGCCTCTTTTCTCGTCTCGGCGATAAAGTTCAGATAAGGTGATCTGTATCTTCTCTGCTCGCCGCCGTCGACCACTTGTCCTAGGACCCAGCCCAACACACTCCCATTGCCCGACATGGAGCCGCCCCCTCGTCCCCCGGATGGAGAGGTTCTCTGCTATTGCTACTCCAGGTGTGGAGGCCCGTCATCGAGCGGGAGATGGGTTACTTTCAGACAACAGCGCCAGCATGCTTCGAAAGACTCGAAGCGAGACCAGCTCAACGCAACGCTTCCAATGACAATTTCTCGGGACGGCACGACCCCCTCAACATCATCTTCTTTTACTGCAGTGCCCCACCGCGCCCGGTATCCCCTCGATCTCTCCGATCACTTCAACTGGCCAATCCTCCCAAACTCCCACTTCCACTATGTTTATAGGTCAATCTTTGCAGCCCGATGATGATAATTTGGGATTTAATAGCCATGTTGGGGTTGGCTCGGCGGAGTCTGTAGAACACAATGTGCGTACTGCTCGCTGACAAACAGCTTCCCCAATTGATAGACTGCTCTAGGATTACCAGACAATTAATGATGGCCCCCCTGCACATGAAATAAGTCCCAATGACTCTCCTCTATTGGCTGCAGAAGAAGACGATGATCAGCCTGATCGTGATACTCTTGGTGATACACTACCTCCTCCCCCGCCATCTTTTAGTTCCCCCCCCGACGGAACTGACTATACACCTCCTCCAACTGTCGAGTCCAACATCGAGGAGATACGGGTGACAGATCAGTTCATTCAGATGCTGAAAAATGCCACTTTGGATGGACCTGACTGTGTCGATCAACTTCCGTCTGAACTCCTGACAAGGCTGGACAACCCTCGCGAAACCCCCCTCGTTCTCGATGATGAGGATGAGCGGATGTCAATCGAGATTTTTCTGGCTGTCTCGAACGCATCGGAGAATACCTATAACCAAATTTGGAAGAGTGTGCATAAACGCTACCCTGAGACTGGGATGTTGACATTTCACAACGTCAAGAAGCTTGTTGCAGAGCTTAGTGGTGTCACACCAGTAAAAAGGGACATGTGCGTCAATTCGTGCATGGGATACACTGGGCCGTTCCGTAACCTTGAAGTCTGTCGGTATTGTCGACAGCCTCGATATGATGCCAACCGCCAGCCTCGGAAACAATTCACGTGGATACCAGTTGGTCCCCAGCTTCAGGCTTTGTGGAGAGATAAGGAGAATGCTCGTAACCTTCATTACCGCCGCGAGTATACTCGTAGGGTATTTGATGAGTTTGAGAAGGAGAACAAGAAAGTATCACCATATTGTGACTTCTTTGATGGTGAAGCATACCTTGATGCTTACGAAAATGGCCGAATCAGCGACGAGGACATGGTTCTTGTTCTCTCTATTGATGGTGCTCAGCTATATCGAAACAAAGCATCGGACTGCTGGATCTACATATGGGTCATCTACGACTACTCGCCACAGCTTCGATACAAAAAGAAGCATGTTCTCCCCGGTGGCTTTATTCCAGGCCCAAACAAACCCAAGCACTTGGATAGCTTCATATTCAGTGCTCTCTATCACGTCTCAGCCCTTCAACGGAATGGACTGAAAATATGGGATGCACATCAGATGGTCAAGACCATCATGAAACCGTTTTTTGCACTAGCAACAGCAGATGGTCCAGGCATGGCGAGTCTGAGTGGGTGTGTTGGACACCATGGCAAAGTTCACTGCCGGTTTTACTGTCCACTGAAAGGTAGACGCAAGCCGGGTGGATCAGCGTATTATCCAGCCCGCTTTCTACCAGATCAATACAATGTGTCTGGTTGTGATCATCCCGACATTCAGATATCCAACCTTCTCCGTAACTTCACAACTGCTGAGTGCCTCTCACGGTACACACGGAATGTGGACATTGTTCGGCGGTCTCATAGAAAGGCTGACTATGAACGCAACCGTTTGGAGACTGGTATCTCAAAGCCCTCGATCTTTAGTGGCCTTGATGAATCTCACTCAATCCCAGTGCCAACATGTTTTCCTGGTGACATCATGCACCTCCCTTGTCTCAACATTCCAGATCTATTCTTTTCATTGTGGCGAGGCACACTCGAATGCGATAGTAACAATAGTAAAGACACCTGGTGGTGGGCTGTGTTAAAAGGCGAGGTATGGAAGAAGCATGGTGCGGAGGTTGCCAAATGCACCCCATACATTCCAGGATCTTTTGACCGTCCCCCAAGGAATCCAGCAGAAAAAATCAACAGTGGATATAAGGCATGGGAATACCTTCTGTATTTCTTTGGCCTAGGCCCCTGTCTATGCCATGGAGTCTTGCCTGATGATATCTGGAGACATTATTGTAAGCTTGTGCGGGCATTTAGATTGATGTTGCAGGAGGAGATACTAGTGGAAGAGATCCAAGAGGCCTCCCGGCTATTCACAGAATTCTCTGATGAATTTGAAGAAATCTACGTTCAGCGACATCCTGGTCGGATTCACTTTGTTCGACCCTCCATTCACAGCATTTCTCATATTCCTCCCGAGGTTCTCCGTTTGGGACCGTTCATCATCTTTGCACAGTGGGTGATTGAACGTACCATTGGAAATCTAGGAGAAGAGATCAAAAATCACTCTAATCCATATACCAATCTGCAGCAACGAGGTGTTCGCCGATGCCAGGTCAATGCACTAAAGGCCCTCATTCCCGAGCTTGAACCAACTGAAACAAGGCTTCCAAGAGGTGCACTGGATATCGAAGATGGTTTTATCTTCCTCCCTGCTCGAGATCAGACAGCACGTGCTCTCACAGTAAGGGAACATGATGCCTGGAAAGCATATTGGACTTTGCATCTTGGTGGAGAAGATACTGATTCTCTCCCATCAACCCGCAAGGTGTATCGATGGGCCAAACTCCGGCTTCCCAATGGCCAAACTGCTCGCTGTCATTGGAAAGAGGAACCAAAAGAGCTTCTTCATATCAGAATGTCACGTCATGTCAAGGTGAGTTGGCTTTCAGTTTTGATTCTGTAATTTTACTACAAAAGTGCTCAACTTTTTGTCCAGCTCAATCTGAATGGCAAGGTGTGCATAGGTGAAGTGCACTTCTACTTTCAGGACACTGTGAAGGGCAAAACTCAGCACTGTGCAATGGTGTCATTATTTGGTGACCCAAATTCCGAACTCCTTGCCAACTCAAACCAGACATATGCCACAATGCAACACTTCCGAGATATTGATGTCCGGATGATTAACGCAAAGGACATTCTTTCTGTTGTCATGATGGCACCAGATCCACGCTATAAACACACTTTCCAGGATGGAACCGAAACTAATTGTTGGTTCATGATGGAAAAACCTGGCTTGAAGATTCTGTCTTTACAAGGATACAATGAAGCTCAGGATCATGAGATTGAGGAGCAAGGGTAGTTATTTTTGTCCAGTATGACAATCTACATAAATGCTACTAGCCTACTTCAATGTCGGGCCCCAAGCTCTGCTTCAAAAGTCAAAACTGACTCATGCTCGCTACGCCTGTAACCTATTCAATCTAAGGTGAGTAAGCTGGCGGGAGAACCAGTCGGACTCCTACATACATTGATTGTGGACTAGAGTGTACGTCCTCGGAGGCAAGTAGCAAGCCATGGAAATTGGTGAGAACGCGTTCTGACGCGTGTCAGGATGCGTGATGTGCATCTCTCATGTGGCACTCACACCTTCGATTTCCATTGTCGATGACCTTCGATCTCCTTTCACCCCAATTCTACCCTTTCCATCGCCTCCGTCTCATATTCCAGATACCAATAACACTCAACACTTTTGACGGGAATGTAAACGGCACCCAAGGAGAGGACGTCCGACAATGAAGCCGAGCAGAACGATATGGAAGTGGGAGGAAATTGGCAACGTGAGTGAATTCAGCCTTACGCCATGACCGATTTTTCACCACCTTTTTGTCCGGCTATTCTTCGTAAGATTCGGAGCAAGCCACTGGCCCATTGTCTGCCCCTTTCTCCTTGTTAAAAACATCAGGATCGGGATCAGAATCGGACTCAGGCTACCGTTGCTGGATCTCGACTCATGTAGGAACTACACGGTAGGGAGTACAAATTGCGGCTACGAAGACAATACGAGAGAATAAAACCCGAACTGACATGGGCTGCCCAACCGCGTAAAAGCAAAGCCAAGGAGAATGCAGATTATCATCCGTGCAACCCACACCCAGGAGGTCCTCGGAGAGAAGGGTCGTTGTATTTGTGATTCATTGCCCTTGTCCAAAAATGTTTCAGCCTAAGTTCCCTGAAAACTCCCTCAAGCTCTACGCCGAGAAGGTTCAATACTGTGATCTCTCTGCTATTGCCCAGTGCGGGAGTATGAAGTACAAGCTGCTCAGCAGTCTTGCCGTCCGTCGGTGCGTTGCATGTCACAGGATCGATTGATTGAAAATTTTACAAACATGAATTCATCTGTAGTACATGCTATGGTGTCCTACATTTCGTTATGGAGTGCTAAGGGTTGTGAAGTCGTCGTCTCCGGCAAGCTTTGTGCCGCTCGTGCCAAATCCATGAAGTTCACAGACGGTTTCATGATTCACTCTGGTCAACCCGCTGTTGACTTTGTCGACTTCGCCGTCCAACATGTTCTCCTCAAGCAGGGTGTGCTCGGTATCAAGGTCAAGGTGTAAGCCAACATCCTTGTACTATTTAGTCCCCTCGTTCTTACACCCCTCTTAGCATGAAGGGCTGGGATCTGGAAGGCCAGATCGGTCCTCGCAAGCCTCTCCCCGACTCTGTCCAAGTCCTCAAACCCCCCGTCAACAAAATCGTCTCCGAGCCCTCGTCGGAGCAAAGAGAACCCGTCTCTGTACCTGTCACGCCAGTGGCTGAAAATTACATGACCGACAAAGTGACCCATGGCCACATCACCAAACACTAGCATCCTCACCCTCGTCTACAGAACATGAGGTCGCAGAGGCCTCAAGAATGAACATACTCATAGAGCTGCTCGGTGGGGACCGCCGCAGTTATCCGTCTTGCAGACAGAATCGGATATCCACATACCTTTGGGGAGTCGCTGTCGTTGGACCCAATGATGGGGGGGCTCGGAGAAATGCAGTGAGTGAGCCGTCGCAGTCGTAAAATTGCGACTGTAGGTATGACAGGGAAGGCCCAAGCATTTTGGTAGGACACTTTCCTGTCTTGCCTAATTATAGTCGCCGAAATTGACCCGCGGACAGGATTTTGCCAAGTTAAATTCGTAGTTAGGACTACGATCACGTGCACTTCTTTCTTTTCACCTCACAACCATGTCCACGTCGACTCCCGCATCTAGAGAATGTCAGAATCACCGCAACTGCTGGTCAGACCCATGCTTTGCGGACTATTCGATGACCACACACCCCATGCCACATTCCGGCGAAACTGAAAACCTCACTCCGCCACTTGGATCTTTTGGGAACACGGTGACAACCTATCTTCTTCGCAGAACATCATGACGTTGCGTTCTGATCTTTAATTGTGTGTATAGGTTCTCGAGGACTCTGGGTCACAGGCAACCCAGAATAGATCTGACCAGGACCAGCTAGAGATTGCAAAGCTCAAAATGGAAATCATACTATTGCGGTAATGAGTACAAATTAATTCGTCCTGTTAATTCGATTCCTGACTCACCCCATGCAGAAATACAAATAAGGACATCCTGGATCGTATCCCACAGCTGTTGTCAGCCACAGCTGGTGTCAATGCGGCTCTCGCGCCACTTGACGCCTGTATCATGGGCTTCACCGGTTTTAAGGAGTTGGATCGGGCAGACTTTCCTCACGTTACATACTGGAACGAGGGGGATTTCAAAGGAGTCATCGTTGATTTGGATTTCGAGCCCGGAACCAAGGGTGGGACTCGCCGAGCGAAGGGTGAGAATGTCAATGCTCCCTACATTGAGGGACTTGACGGTAAACCTGTACATGGATCGCGTCTCACAAGCATTGGGAAATACCTCCGGGGTAGTTGGCATGAGCTAGCGGCTGCTGGAATGCTGAAAAGCGGCAGCTGGGAGTTAGTTGCGCCGTCTGCCAAGGTACGCGTGTTTATTCTCATGTGGACCAACTGCCCCGAACTTCAATTATGTTACGGGAATTGGAAGACGGATTACCTTTGCAGAGCCGCTTTTTCGGGGTGGTTTGGAAACCACGGTTACAAGTATCTTCAACCAGAACAACAGAAGATCAAATTGCCGAAGAAGAAAGCAGCGCTAAGTGCATCATCTACAGGCACTACCACTCCCTCGGCGACAGGTACAGACCCGAGTGCTACTATCACTCCCTCGGCTGCCTCGACAACAAGTTCAGAATCAAGCATTAGTACCCCCGACTCGGCTCCCTCGACAACAAACTTATCAGAACCGACCACTACTCCTAGTGGTTTCTCGAAGCGTACTAGGGACGACAATGTTCCGGATTTCCCAGATTCGGGCACAAGCACTGATATGGACAGTCAAGATCAGACTCGTGACCCCATCCCACCGCCGGCCAAAAGGGTCAAAAACACACCGGTCCCGCGACCAAGGGTGAGTTGGGTTTATAATTTCTTAATGGGTTTTCGAAGTACTCATTCTCCTCGTTTGTTTTTTAGCCCCAGGTTCAATTGTGAGTACATAAACGCCTACTACGCATTACTCAAACTAACTATTGATGATCATAGATTTGGCAGTGAGATCGAGATCACTGGGCCCATCAACTTGGAGCCAAACCAAGCGAGTTCTGTGTCTTCAGACTCGCTTCCGTTGCCCATGCCCCAAACTCCCCTCGGCATTGATCATGGGGTTTCTTCCGCCCCTTCTTTAACAGTTCCAACCCCGACTGTCGATACGCATCCAGTACCACTTGGTTCGGGCAACCTGCTCACCCAGCCAGCCTCGCATCCCCTCCCTGCAGCCCCGCTCGAGTCGCGAGAACACCCGGCTCCAGCTACCACAGGGAGTGTTTCTTCCACTCAAGTGCAACCCGGACCTGCCATCCAGAATGCGGCACAGGTTGCATCATCGATCCCGCCAGCTGTCATCTCACAAGCCCCAGAAGAACCTCCCACTATCGCCGCAGACAAGCAAGTCATGGAGAAAGCCGGCACCCAGTCCAAGTTGGCTCGGCGACCTCCCAAACCGAAAGCCGGCAAATTGGACGAGCCTCTCAAGATCACCGGGGATGCAAACACCGCGATGTACGTAGCCTGTTTCTTCTAATTTCCGAGGCATGTCTAACACTTTACTCAGAAATCTCGCCAAAGCTGCATACATCAGCCAGAAACCAGATGCGACCAAGGGAGAATTCTATGCGTGGTCAAAAGGCCTTCCCCTCTCTGAGTGGCAGGTAGGTTCTTGTCTTTCCCAGTATCCCGACGGTCCACTAATTGTTTTTTGTAATTACAGGCCTTCGGCGATCGTTCTCAGTAGGAAAATGGAGAGAACAAGGTAAGCCAAAATACACTATTCATTCGACGTACCGCGAGTAACTGATCCGGTTCAGAACATATGACCAGGAGGCTACAGCGCGGCCGTCGGCGGCGCGACTTCCACTTTCTTGATTGCTTGTATCACAAGTATACCGTATCAGAGTAGAGTAGGCTATTCTGGTTTCTAGCATACTACTGTATTTCCCGACCGTAGATTGGTCGTAATATCAATTGATTTCGCGCATCATCCAGGAATACCTGAGAATACCCACCAGCATGAATGAAAGGGCTACCAATATGCGAGAATAGCCCGAGCTGACCGATTGAATCTCTGACAACATCGGAGAATCGCCAGCACACTCCCGGCTGTCTCTCATGAAGCTGTTACGTACGACCATTTTTAATGTTCTCAGAGATTCTCAGAGTGTCTCAGAGAATGACTCGGCAACGTTCATTTTTAATCTCTAGAAACGCTGGGAAACTTGTTTATTTTTACTGGGCCCAGTAAAAATGAACACATATTCTCAGCAATTGTCGGATATTCCCAGGCATTAAGCGTGGGGGTCGCGCTCCAATATCTGACATTTGTCTGGCAATAGCTGGCAATGAGGAAAAGTGAAGCCTTTTTCCACATTGCGAGCCATTTACAGCTATTAGAGGGGTACAGAGGGTTGCATCATGGACTCGAACGACAGCTATTCCCCGATATTTTAGATAGAAGTATTCTCTGCTATTATAGACCAAGTTTTGACCGAGTCATACTGCGTGAACCGACCTATTCCCCAATATTCTGAACCAACCTATTCCCTGATATTATCGACGAATGTGGACCATATGTCGCGCCCAGACGATGGGATATTCTCAGCTATTATCTCAGATTGCGCTTCGAGCTATTGTGGGGAATTGCATCAATCATCATATTACTCATGTACGTATGGTACTGGATTCGTCATAGGTGGGAATAGCTGGGAAGCGGGGGAAGCAGGTCTAAAAAGGCTCCGTACGTGACTAGGAACACGAAAAGATCCCAATCAAACAAGAAAAGGTAGCTAGCTGGTGCAGTCGGTGCGATATTCAGAATGAAGGTAAAGTATTGCCAACGTGGAGCCTCAGTGCCTGAGTCAATTCGTGGCCTTTCCAAGAGGTTGTGAGCTGTCTGAACATCAAAATAAAGCGAAGAGCATACCTGAACTTAAGGGACATCGTGGAAAGCCTATTCAAACGACATTTATCAGTTTTTACTATGACAGCATTGGGAGAAACATCACATACCGCCCAAAGATCGTTACTAATCATTGGAAGCCATGCATAGAACTGACCCAAAGTGGATGTAGGGAAATCTTTGAGGTAGTGAGCTCTGGCGGCAGTGCTGAAAGAGGCGAGAAATCAGCAAACGAAGTATATGTGAAGTCAAGGTATAGTTACTAGGGTGAGCCGGCTGTCGTCCCTTTCATAGTGAGGGGCAGATCCGGGTTCTTGAGTGGCTTGACAACTCGCGCGATAATATTCCGACTGCCGGGCGATGTTTTGCGAGGGGCTTTAGCGGAGGTTTTGGCAGTGGAGGTTTTGGCGGCGCACGACGTTTCAGCATTGGTCGATGCCTTGGCCGCTTTCTTGGGCGCTAACTTGATCTTCAGAGTAGATCCAGAGGACGTTGAACTTGGCTGGGAGTTCGATCCAGAAGATGTCGGTGCCGGTGTCGTTCTTGTTTGTGTCTGCGGTGGAGTGGGCAAAGGCAGCTTGCCGCCAGTGGCTACCACATCATCGTCTACCTTGTCTTCAGGAATATCGGCGATATCGACATCGCCACCACTGTTACGAATTGCCCCACTGTTCCTCCTGTTTCCTTGGTCCCCGGACTATTATCCTTGACTTCCCTTTGATTCCACTTCATTCCATGTCCCCAGTATCGCATTATGGCTTCCCTGATGCTCCCGCCCATTCCGGATCATTCCATACCTTGGGTTCATCATTCCATCTGATTTCCATCATGATATTACTGTACTTGACATCCCTTGATTGTTCCATCAGTTTCTACCTGACTCCTTTGATATTCTTTGATGTTCTACAATGTTCTTTCATTATTCCTTATTAGGATTCGTTCCCATGACTCAGTATGCTGTACTTTGACATATATACTCATGGACACCTGTAGATAGATTCCCTAGTCTGACAACTTCGTCTCACATTGCCTGTACCCAGCATGTACTGTGTAGCAATTGTCCTGCTCACTGTCTCTTAATTCTACTTCGA